>JAMKQA010023009.1:0-14379 GCA_024699735.1 Posidonia australis
CAGATTTCTCATCCCCAAACCACCCTCTTCAAATTTAGAATAGACTGTGTTCCAAGACACCCAATGTCTCTTGTGAGTGCCTTCCTGATCTCCCCAAATGAAGTTGGCAAAAATTGTATTCAACCTATCAAGGACAACCCCAGGGATGTCGAAAATTGAAAGCATGTGTATAGGAATACTTGACAGCACATGTTTAATCAGAATGATTTTACCTCCTGGGGATAAGAATTTGGCATTCCACCCCTTGACCCTCTGCAAGATCTTATTCACCAATCCCTCAAAATAAATCTGTTTCCTCATGCCTTTGAAAATAGGGCATCCAAGATAGGTAAATGGAAGGGAACCTCTAGGGAACGTAGTCAATTGTTGAACCATCTTAACTCGAGAGTTATCAAGGCTCTGAGAGACCAGGAAGAAACTTTTGATTGGATTGATCTTCTGCCCAGAAGTTAATTGATACTCAAACAAGAAATCCATAATGGCCTTCACAGATTTCCTTCTCCCATTCAGAAAAAACCATGGTGTCATATGCAAATAGGGAATGAGTGATAATAGGGCAGTCCTTGTGCACAAAATAAGGAAGAAGGCTACCATTCTCCTGTAATTTGGATATACCTCTACTCAACACCTCCTCAGCCAAGACAAAAAGAGCAGGCGAGATAGGGTCACCTTGCCTCAATCCTCTCGACCTCGTGAAGAACTCCATGGACGAGCCATCAACAATCACAGAATAAGAATTAGACACCACACATTGCTTGATTAGACTCAGAGTCATCTCATCAAAGCCAAACTTGCTTAGCACCCCAATTAAGAATTCCCAATTGAGCCTATCATAAGCTTTCTCCATATCAATGTTCAGCACGACATTACCACCCTCTTTACCATGGTCAATGTGTTGAATGAGTTCTTGAGTTATGGCAATGTTTTCATGAATAAGTCTTCCACTAACAAACGCCCCTTGCTCTGGAGAGATGAGCTTAGGCAGAAAGGAGTTCAGCCTGTCTGCCAAAATCTTCGAAATCGCTTTATAGCAAACATTACAAAGACTGATCAGTCTAAAGTCAGAAAAATCATAAACCTGGTCCTTCTTGGGAATTTAAGTTAAGAATGTGGCTTTCCAACATCTTGGATGAGGACTCCCTTTGAAAAAAGCTTGAACAGCCTCAACCAAGTCTTTTCCAACAATATCCCAGCAAGAAGTAAAGAAGAACACTGTAAATCCATCAGGGCCAGGTGAACTATCAGGCTCCATAGAGAAGATGGTCTTCTTTATCTCCTCACTAGAAGGAATGGATTTGAGAATCTCATTCTCTTCTGTCTTCACCGCAAGTGGAATGACTTCCAGAAGTGTTTGATCAAGAAAACATCCTTCCTCCTGAAGAAGATTCATGAAAAAAGCCCTCCCCATCTGCAACATCTTTGGTCTGTCATTGAGACAAGCTACCAGCAAGTTGGAAAAAACATTGTTTCTACGTCTATCTTGAAGAATAGAATGGAAATACTTGCTATTCTTGTGTCCTACCAACAACCACTGAACTCTAGCTTTCTGTTTAAGAAAAATTTCCAGCTGCCTTTCATTCTCCATATACTCTTGTCTAGTAGACATGTACTGCTCCCAAACATTCTCATCCCATACCTCTTGAAGATACACATCCAGACTGGACATCTTAGAAAGGAGATGGTCGTTTCTCTGTGTAACATTCCCAAAAATGTGCTTGTTCCACCATTTCAGGCTCTGTTTAAGCTCCTTAAGTTTCATGCTTAGATTAAGCAAAGGGGAAGAAGTAGCAACATGATTCCATTTGTCTCTCACAAAGTTCAAGAATTCAAGGTGTTCAACCCACATAGACTGGAACTTAAACGGGCTAGGACCACCAGACCAAGGTGCTTGAGTAGAAATTAACATAGGGGCATGATAAGAGAATAATCTATCCAGGTACAAAATAGAATGAGTCACCAAATCCATCCATTCAGCATTCCCTAACACCCTATCCAACCTTTTGTAGATCCTGTTAATACCTTGCTGATTGTTACACTAGGAGAAGAGGTTACTAGAGGGGTGAGGTTCCCCAAGGCCAGTAAACTGTATAAAGTCTCCAAAGTCATCAGAACTAGGAAAGTCAAATTCCTTTCCACCAATAAGCTCAGAAGACTTAAGAGCACAATTCCAGTCTCCTCCCAGAAACCATGGTATTGTGGTGACAGTTCCCACATTAAGCAGATCCACCCACAAGTCTCTCCTTCTGTACCTATCACACGATGCATAGACACAAGTAAACTGACCAATCTGCCCAGAAGTGTCGTGAACAGCAAATGTTGAGGCTTGATCAGACTCCTCAATAATAGTAGAGGGATTTTTTCCAGAACACCCAAATCTTAGATCCAGAGACTGAATTAACCCAGAAATTATCTATCCGAAGCTGCTTACAGACACTAGCCACCTTCCCCTCCCCAACCATGGGTTCAAGAATGCCAACCAGCTCCACTTTGTGTTTCTTAATTAAATCTTTAAGATGAGATAAAGTGGGAGTATTGCCAATCCCCCTACAATTCCATATGATTATATTAAACATAACTCTCATTATCAGAATGATGCAACTGACTAAAGAACTTTGCTATAGTCCTAGTCTTACTCCTCAAGTTATACCTCTGTACCCTTGGCCTAGAAGCATTACGTTTCCTACTCTTATCCAAAGGTATATCCCCATCATCACAGACAGTTTCTGGAATCCTGGAACGTGTATCTGAAGCAAGAACCTCAGCAAAAACTATAAAATCCTCTAATTGCATTTCGCTCCCAGGAATCCAGGAAGGATCCCTGGACCCTTTAACTTCCTCATATATAGGCTTTGACTCTTCAGAAAAACCATCAGGTAGCACCCTTGGTTTGTTAGTCTCGATGAAGGCTAGATCAGAGCAATGCCGGTACCACAAACCTCCTTAAAGATTCGGGCCATCATCACTACTAGGATGATGATTCGCCACCAACAATTCTCTGAAATCCAACTCCATTTGAGCAACAATAGCTATGAGGGTAGGACAAGCTTCCTTAATTTCAGCCATTGAATATTTTGCATCCCACAACATTTTAATATCATCTTTAATACTCCTTCTAGAGCCAAAGAGATGGTCCTGATCAGATGTAACAGGCTTCGATACTCTTGCATGGGATTTTAGGAGACCCTCCTTCTTGCTGTCCAAACTATACTGATCAATTATATTTTTCAAACCAACTCCAGGTTTAGAAGTAGGGGAATACACCTCTACCGCTCCACTATTGAAATCCGCAACCACTCCAGCATTAACCTCTACCACCATATCTTCCTTTGATCCCAACACAGGAATCACATCAGCACGCAAATCTTCTCTCCTAGTGGAGTAATGTTGTTGCATGATTTCCACCTTCATTTCCTTGGACAACAAATTTTGATGAGCAATAGTTGAATTAACTAGATCCATGAGACTCGCCCTCTCAGTCTTAGAGTTGAGTTGGATTGGGGAAAACTCCCCAGCTGCTAGCTCAATCCTGTTCAGGACTTTCGATTGATGGTGTAAAAACTTTTCCAACCTTTTATTTTGTAATTCCCAAGGAAGGTCATCCTCCTGTTGAACCTTAGGTCTGCCAGAGAGTTTAGGCTCCTCCATCCTTCTTTCCATATCAGCATTAGACCTTGCTTTAAGAAGTAACTCAGCTTCCTTCAAATCAAAATTCACCTTATTAGGTGCATTCTCCTTAGCCTTCTTGACAGCAGAAACCTTGGATCCAGCTGACTTCTTTATGGCATTACCTGGCTTAACCTCCATCCTGATTTCTGCTTCAGACACAACATTAGGTGCCCCATCCACCTGAGGCACAACAAAACCACTAGGTAAATCCTTACAGGCCTCATTAGGTACTCCTCTATCTTCCTTTGACTGCTTCTGAACTGATTTCAGACAACCTGAGTCATACTCCCTGACCGCCCCTTTACTAGAAGACCCCACTTTCCAATGTTTCTTACTTGCAACAGTCGACCAGCCCCCAACTTCTAGGCTACCTGAAGAGGTGTCATCCTGAGCCACAGCCTTGCCTTTATTAGTCACGAGAGGAAGCTTCTTAGCCTCCACCAAACCTTTCTCAATTTGTTCCTCCTTGCTAATTTCATTAATTTTGATCCCTGGTAACCCTGATTTCAAGTTCTTAGCAATCTTAACTCCCCCCAATTTGAATTTCCTATTTGCTCCTTTTCTGGCACTTTTGGATTGGCCAGCAATACTAATACCCTTCCCCTCCACTGGTTCCTTGCCTATAGAATTTTCATCATTCTTAGGCTTAACCGTATGCTCAACCAACTTCTGCCTTCTACAGTCCGAAGACAAATGCCCAATCATAGAGCAAAACTGGCAATACGGGGGCAGGGACCTACCATAATCCACCTCCTGTTTGATCATCTAGCCTCCATTATCAATAGTTAGAAACTTCTTCATAGGCTTAGCAAGATCCATTTCTATACAGACATAGGCATAGCTAGTCCTAGTGAAATTGGTCACATCTTTGTGCATGCATAAAAACTTCCCAAGCGAACTAGCTAAGGATTGAATAGCACCAGGATCATACAAATGAGCTCTCAGAGTGGGAAAACCAACCCAAACAGGAGTGCACGATGACTCAGAGCCAATCGTGAAATTGGGAGACCATTTGAAAACTCTCATTCTTTTTCCCTTGATAAACCAAGCATCTTTAATGTATGCTTTAACGAAATCCTCCCTATTTGTGAAGCGAATCAAAATGTGCCTCTGATCAAGCACCACAGGGAAGATATCCTCTTGAAAGGTCATGACATTCTTCATTGAAGTGAGGACCTCCATCAACGTAGGCTGGCCTGTAGTGAACTTGCCAATCAAAGTGCAGGAGAAAGGAACTGCCATCTGATTCACCTCCTCAAGTGAGAATTGAATAACCTCCTCACCATCAATCAGTACCGGTTTCCTCACCGGCACACCAGGGAAAAAGGGCGCTTGATGCGACTTACGAGTAGCTGCAGCAAAGGATAAGTTACGGCGTTTCTCAGGGGAAGCTCTAGGATTACTGAATTTCAAAGGTGATGTAAGGGGATCATTAGAAGGTGGAATGCCCATGCCTTTCTGACAATCACTAGGCTCTACCACCGGTGCAGCCAGCCGCACCCAAGGGCGCGGGGATAGACATCCCAAAGCCACAACCTGGAGCTAGATCAAGCTCCAACGAGCTGATCCAGCCCCAGGATAGGAAACACGCCGAAGGCACTCACAAAAATGAGGAGCACGGCACTACCTACTCGAGGAGAAAGGCCAGGGAGTAAAGTCTCCAAATCAAGGGTGCCCGGAGAGAATCGCCCCCAACCCCCAAAGCGAATCGCCCCCAATCCCCGGAGTGATTTTGGGGTTTCAGATGCGTAAATCCTAGGTTAAACCCTAAACCAAACTCAAAACCCTAGGTTAAACCCTAATCCAAATCCTACACCCTAGGTTAAACCCTAATCCAAATCCTAAACCCTAGGTTAAACCATAAACCAAATTCAAAACCCTAAACCCTAGGTTAAACCCTAATCCAAACCCTAAAGTTTAGGTTAAACCCTAAACCCTAGGTCAAACCCTAAACCCTAAACCAAACTGAAACCCTAATCCAAACCCTAAACCCTAGGTTAAACCCTAATCCAAACCACAAACCCTAAAAAATCCTAAACCCTAGGTCAAATCCTAAGTCAAACCTTAAACCATAAGTCAAACCCCAAACCCTAATTTCAAACCTTAACAACCTAACCACTTCCCACCTTCACATAACCACCTATAACAACCTCTAACCACCTAAACAAACCCTAACTACTTCCCACCTTCATCATAACCACCTATAACAACCTCTAACCACCTAAACAAACCCTAACTACTTCCCACCTTCATTATAACAACTTGTAACAACTTCCAACAGCTTCTAACTAACCACAACAACCCATAACAACCATGGCAAGCCTGTAAATACCCCCCATTTGCAAGAGAAAAGAGAGGGAAGAAAGGAGAGAAAAAAACATGGAAAATTCAAAAGGAGAGCCACCAAGTGATTCTCTCACAGCCAAAGCAACCAGAGAGGTTTAGGAGCAAGGAGGAAGCTCGGGGAGGAGAAAACTCAGAGTTTCAAGCCATCTCCGGCGAGCTCCGGCGGCCCTAACCACTGTCCACTTAGGTATGCTCTCCATAGACCTCAATTTCAGTCCAAAATAGCTTTTTGGATCTCCCTCTTCCTTCCCCAAGCGATTCCAGCAGAGCTAGGGGGTTTTCCTGGCTGGAATCAAGCTTTCAGGCCTCACCGGAGTCGTTCTCCGGCGACAGGGGTGGGGGCACGAATCCAATGTTCGATTCTGGCCCCATTCAGCTTGATCTTCTTCCACGGACATCCTCTTGCTTCTCCACTCGTCGAAACTCTGTTTCAATCGTGGAGGAAATCACCAGTGGAAGCTCGCTGGAATCGCGACTTCTCGTCGTCGTCTAGGAAGAATGTGAATAGTGATTGACGTTTCGGAGCTCTGTGCCTCGCAGCGACACTCCAGTCCCTAAGTAACGATACTTAGTGCTTCCCAAGCACTCTGGAGCAATCAAAGCTCCGTTTGGTGCCCTGAATGCCCTCCATAGTCAAGCTCGCCGAAGTTGGATCGAATCAACGGCGAGCGAGGTTCATGGAAGGAGGTGCGGTGTTATTCTTGCTTCTAAAAGAGGGGAAATGTTCCACTCGTCGCCTCCAAGCTTCTAGCAACCTTGAACCGTTGGGCAAGAGCCTCTGGTGTCATCTTCTTCCTCGACGTCGTCGTCGGAGTCGTGTCGACGGCGAGGAAGATGGGTGGCCAACTCCAGCCATCGAAGCCAAGATCCAAACCATTGGATCTCTTCCATTCCTCCTCCTATTGCTCCCGGTGGAGCCTGATGAGCGATCAAGCATTGGGATGTCTAAGAGGAGCAACCTAGGCGGTCGTCGACAGTGGAACTCTGTCGCTGCCGGCTGTCGTTTCTTCTTTCTAAATAAAAGATAAAAATAAAGTTTTCTTTTAATAAACTTTTGAGCTTTTATTTTATTACATCGAGGTCCCTCTTTTCTTACAAATAGGTCCTTTTTTCTTACAGTTAGATCCTTGCAATAGATTTTAAATCGTTTTAATAATGTTTGATTTGGAAATATTGCAATGTGCCCCTTGAGCTTTCTTAATAATGTTTTCCATGCTTTAAAGTTTGACATAAACCCACTGAATTTCTTTTCATGCATTTAAGTACAACATGTTTGCATTTAAAACCTTGAGTTTTATTAAAAACTATTTTGAATGCATGTTTTTCTGTGAAAATTGCAAATTAAACCCTAGATATTCAAATATTCAGTAAGATGTGTTCAAAATTGCATTTTAAACCCTGAACTTTATTGATTTCACACAGAATGCATATTGTTTAGGGTAAAATTACGTAACAGTCCTGAACTTCCTGGATTTCAAATTTAAGACCTTTTTCTTGCACATTGAACCTTGAAATACTTTAAAATTGCATTAAATACATTTTTAATGGCAAAATTGCATATTGACCCCTAGGGATCTTTAATTTGATCAAAAATGCACAGTTTTGCATATTTGATCCTAGATTTCTTCAAAATTACGTAAAATGTGTTTCCTTGATGATTTAGCCTCAGAATTTCAGTTTTCATTCAGAACATGTGAATTTTGCACAAAAGCCCTAAGAATTTACAATTTTTACTCACACATGCATTTTGTACATTTTGTTGCTATTTTTCTTGCATATTTTCTCATGTCTTCTTTCTTGCATTATGTACACACTTTCGACTTGTTTCAAACTCAATTTTTGCATTCTTTCTTAGATTTCTTTTGACCTTTACGATTTTGATTTGATTTGGCTTTCTATCACCCGAGGGCGTACATTAATAGGCTTGACGTTGTTGACATTGACCCAAAAGTGGATTATTTGCTCCAATTTGATTTTCTCGGATTTCTTTAAGTTTTCGCTGATTTACGTGATGCTTTCCAAGTATTCTCAATTTTCACCATTTTCCTCATCACCCACGAGCGTACAGTAAAGTGGCATTATCAATGCCTACATTTGTCCCTCGGATTATCATTTTTTCTTTTCTCTTCTTCATTTCTTTGACTTGGCATGTTTTCCAGTCGTCTTTAGCATGTACACTCAGAACATACAAGCATACACACGATAGACCATTAGCAAGCAGGAAACCTAAAAAGACTGAGTTCTTCAGGTGCATGGGGGTGCCTAACCCCTTCCCCTTGCATAACAAGAATCCTTACCGTTTCTTTGGCCTGCATTAATTTGTGCACTACATCCCTTAGGTAGGGAGCATGCATATGTTTTCTTCGCCTTGGTTTCTTTTCGATTTTTTCCTTTGTGATTGGTTTTCCTCGTCTTTCTATTAAAAGACTAGGTGGCGACTTCTTTCCTTATCCTTTCTTATCTTTCCTTGGTGTTTCCGAGCCTAGTCTTCTTCTCTAGATTCACCATTTTTTTCGTGACCGTATCGAGACTCCTCGTGTGCTTCCACGCACCGTAGGAGAGATGTGCAAGGTTCCACCAGCATGGTCACACTCCCATTCTTCCTCCCATGTTTCGTGCATCGGTGAGAGAAGGAGATAGAAGTGAGAGAGGCGGAGACACTTTGAGGCTCGATGTTGGCGTGGCAGGTGCTCCAAAGGACGTGGAAGCTCTCGTGGATGTCGTGGTCGCTGGAGTCGGCTAGAGGATCACCGAAGCACATTTCTTAGGTACGTACCTTCAACCAATGAATAAAGAGCATGAAAATGGTAAAATTTGATAGGATTGCATGAAATCTAGGTAAATTTACATTCCTAGAATTTATTGTGAATTTATGAGTATTTATGGAGGCATTGTGTTTTGGATCGTTTTGACTCTTATGCCTTTGTGAATTTATAGCTTGATGCATGGTGAGTGGATTTTGGCTTTGTTTGTTTGGTTTTGGTGTAGACTCAAGGTCTACATCTTATATTTTATGTGAGATTTTTGATGTTGGTTTTGGGGGTCCGATCATCGGTCCTAGTAGGGCAAGTTTGAATAGTAGGGTTTGGGCCGTTTTTTGTTTTTCACAGAAATCAGCATACTGAAACCATTTCGGTATGCCATTTTTCTATCAGTTTGGTCCTCTAGTCGAAATTCAATTGTTTGATATTAGATGGTCGACCGAATCAGTGAATTTCAAGGATTTTCTGTATTGGTTTGTATTGTCCCTTTAAGATGGGATTGTGGGCCGTTAGTGGTGGTCCCTTGGACACCTGATGAGCTGTTTTGTAATGGTTTTGGAAGAGTTTTTAAAGATATAAAATGGTTTTGAAAATGATTTCAAAAGAGATGAGTTAGTAGATTTGGAAAATGGTTTTCCTAGTTTTTCTGTGTGCAGGCCGATACATTGTGGGATCGTGTCGTCGGGACTAAGGAATGTGACGACATTCTTGGGTGGTCGGGCACGTCTCCTTAGTCGAGGTCAGGGGTCGAGATACCTGAGGTTGAGGGGCATGGGTCCTAGAGGTATGAGACTCCTTGACTATCATCTTAAGGCTACAATTATGGTTTGTGGGTTGAGGTGTCTTTGTGGCATGACAGTATGATACTTCTGCTGTCGCTATGAGCACTAAGGCTCGGGTGTCGTTGGGTGTAGACACCCTTGTTTCTGGCCAATGTCGGTAGGTTGACCCAATAGATTGTTCAGCTGGACGGCTAACCCGGTCCTACCCCTAATTCCCCAACCAAGCCTTTAAACCTAAACTAACCCAAAAAACCTCAAATTAACTTTAAAACTCCACTCATCCAACTTAGCCCACACCTAAAACCCGACATGTGTGCTTTAACCAAATGACATGTGCGGTCCGATAATGCAGCCCAAGTGCGCATTAGGGCCAGGGCAGTCTAGCAAGCATTGCCTGACTTGTCTCTTTCGTTGTACAACCTCGTACCTCGTATGAGTGATGCTGTATACGAAACCTTAACATGTCTCCCAGCGTGCCGGACACCTCCAGAGCCTTCCCATGCCCTATCTCCACCACCACCCTGCACCACTCTTGCCGTCACATAAAGCCTGCGATGGTCCGACGATCCACTCCCTGCAACCATGCCCTGTCAACCTTGCCATCGCCTTCTCACTCCACCTACCACTCCAGATGATCGACCAAAACCCTCGAGCCCCTCTAGAGAAGAGAACACCAAGCATTCACGTGAAAGGACAGTGTCCAGGAACCTAGAGAGAGCTCCGCCAAAGATTTCGAACCCAACAGTCAAACTTTGACCAGCCCCCTCTTTTCCACCTCTAGTGAACACCGTGGGCTTCCCATGAACTCCCTAGATCACTTCCAGACCGGTTCTAGCTCCACGAAAGCTGTCTCACCTCTCTCGCTAGAGCCCAACGTCTACCAACATTGACGACACTCCAAGGCCACCAATAGGTAACGTTCCCTCCCCATATTGCCAGAGGATAATTTAGGAGTGTAAATTTGATTTTCCTACACTATTTTTGCGTGGTTTTCTCTATTGTTGCGTTGCATCTTGCATTTCTACCCCACCAATAGTTGGTCGACGTTGGCGCAGGCTCCGGCCATTGAACACTTGGCGCGGCTCATCCAGACGACAACCCTCCTCCTCCTCTCGCTCTCCTGAGCCGCTGAGTCGCCCCTCAAGCTGGAACCTCTTGTGGAGTCTGGTGTTGATGCTGGTGATGGCGAGGTGGGGAGGAGCACCCATTTCATTAGTTCTCATGCATACTCGTTATGCCTTGTTAGTTTTCTCCAAGTCCCGGATGACCCACGTCGTCTGATGATGCTCTACCTTCCGAGGAGGAGGTGATGAAAGAGGCGGTAGGTTCCTTTTTCCGTTTGTGTGCCTCGATAGCGTGCCACCCATGTGCGTATTGGATAGGGCCGAGATAGGGACAGGTCCAACCAAGCCAAAGCCTAACCTCCCCTACTTAGGACACTCCTTGTAACACCTGTAAAATTCAATTTTGTAATTATTTACATTTTAATGAATTTATTCTTGGACGGATGTTACTGTTCCGAGGCCCGTTGGTGTGGTTTTGTGTTTTGGGCTTGGGCCTTGTGGGCTGGCTTCTATTTGCGTGTTCTCTTGCATGGTTTGGCACTGTGCATTGTGGCACTGTGCGTGTGGGCCTGAGTGTGGGTCCATGTGGGGCCCGTGTTGTGGACTGATTGTTGTGGCTGGTGGTTGAGTAGTGGTTGTTGAGCTCGTGTGGGGTGCTGCTGGCTGAGGTGCGTAGGTGAGCACTTTCTCAACTATTACGTGCGTAGGGCTTTATAAGTTGCTCGTGCCAGACTCCTCTGTCGCTCGTCGCCTGCTTCCTTCTCCTCCTCCTCAGGTGCACACCTTTCCTTCCCTACATCCCTTTCCCTTCCTCCTCACTCTTCTCCCTTCCCCACCCCCTTCTTTCCCCACCAGTCACCCCCATTCTTCCTCCCCTATTTGTGCGTCGGCGAAAGAAGGTGAGAGAAGTGAGTGAGGCGTAGGCACTATGAGGCTCAGCATTGGCGTGGCGGCTGCTCTAGAAATCGTGGAAGCTCCTGTGGACGTCGTGGTTGTTGGAGTCAGCTGAAGGATTGCCGGAGCATGCTTCTCAAGTACGCACCAGCATGCTTCTCAAGTACGCACCTCCAAACCATGTATAGAAAGCATGAAAATGGTAGAAATTGATAGGATTGCATGAAATCTAGGTAAATTTATATTCCTCGAATTTATTGTGATTTTATGGACTTTTATGCGGTGGTTGAGATTAGGGTCGTTTTGACCCTTATGCCATTGCGATTTTATATCTTGATGCATGGTGAATGGTTTTTGGTTTTGTTTGTTGGGATTTGGTGTAGACTCGAAAGTCTACATCTTTTGTTTTATGTGGAAATTTTGGTGTTGATTTTGGAGGTTCGTTTGTCGGTCTCAGTTGAGACGATTTTGAACAATAGGGTTTGGGTCATTTTCTATTTTTCGTAGGAATCGACATACTGAACAATTTTGGTATGCTGTTTTTCTATCAGTTTGGTCCTCTGGTTGAAATTCGATCATTTGATTTTGGACAGTCGACCGAATCAGTGGATTTCAGTTGACCGAACTATTTTTAATATATCGATTTTAGCCTAAGTGTTGACTGTTGACTTGATTTGGTTGACCGATCCAAATCGATCTACCGAACTAGGGTTTTTCGGCATCTAGACCTATTTTTTGGCTTGCCGAATCTAGGCCCAAATGTTTTTATAAAAATTTGATTCCCGAGGGTTTTTCGGATTGATTGGTATTGTCTCTTTGAGATGGGATTGTGGGTTGTTAATGGTGGTCCTTTGGGACACCTGATGCGCCGTTTTGCCGATGTTTTGGAAGAATTTCCAATGGTATAAAATGATTTTGAAAATAATTTTAAAAGAGATGAGTTGGCATATTTAGAAAATGGTTTTCCTAGTTTTTTGTGTACTGGTCGAGACAGTTTGAGACCATGTCGTTAGGGCCAGGGAATGTGACGACATTCTCGGATGGTCGAGTGCGACTCCCTGGTGGAGGTAGGGGCTGAGATACTTGAGGCTATGGAACGTCGAGTTTCGGAGGCATGAGACTCCCTAACTGTCGTCTCAAGGCTAGGGTTGTGGTCCATGGGTTGAGGTGTCTTGTGGCATGACAAGGGGGTATGATACTCCTACTGTCACTATGAGCACAGAGGCTCGATTGTCGTCAGGTGTGGAGGTATGATTGTGACCATGCAGGTAGAACCCTGCACGACTCCAAGGTGCGTGGGAACACACGAGGAATTCCGATATGGTCACGACGATGATGGTGAATCTGAAGAAGGAGACTAGACTCAGAAACACCAAAGAAAGATAAGAAAAGATAAGGAAAAGGAGTCACCATCTAGTCTTTTAATGGAAAGACGAGGAAAACCAAAATGAATATGAATGCAAGAAAAATGATGCAAATGAATGTAAACGAATGCGTGTGTGCTCTGTGCCTAATGGATGCAACACTTGGCCATTGTGGGCCAGAGAAAGGGTAAGGACTCTTATTACGCATGGGGAAGACGCTAGGCACCCCCATGCGCCTGAAGAAATCGATTTTTCTAGGTTTCTTGCTTGCTAATGATTTAGTGTGTGTACGCTTGTCTACTCTGAATGCATATGCCTAAGATGAATGCGAAAACATGCCAAATCAAAGAGAAGAAATGAATACAAAGAAATAACAAAGAAAATAATCCAAGGGAAAATGTAGGCATTGAAAATGCTACTTCATCGTATGCCCAAGGGCAATGAGGAAAATCGTGAAAATTGGAAATATTCGGAAAGTGTCACACAAACCAGTGGAAACTCAGGAAATCCGAGAAAATTAAATGAGAGAAAAACAATCCTCATTCGGGTCAATGTTGGCATTGTCAAGCCTGTTAATGTACGCCCTCGGGCGATGAAAATCCAAATCAAATTAGAGAATCATGAAAATCGGAAGAAATCCAGAAAATAATGCGAAAACCAAGTTTGAAATAAGTTTGAAATGCGTGCATGATGCAAGGAAGTAAGCATGAGAATATATGCAGGAAAAAGGGTAACAAATGTGCAAAATGAAAGCATGGGTGAAACATTTAAATTTCTAGGGGTCTTTTTGCAAAAATTACATGCTCCTAAGTATAGGCTGAGATTCTAGGGCTAAATCTGCAAAATTGTTTAGGAAAACACATTTTATGCAATTTTAAGGAAGTTGGGGGTTAAATGTGTAAAACTATGCATTTTTGGTTAAAATCAGGATTCCTAGGGTCCAATCTGAAATTTTGCCAGCAAAACTTTTGTTTAGTGTAATTTAAAAAAAAATTCAGGGTTAAAAGTGCAAAATAGTGGACTCATGGATAAAAACATGAATTCTAGGGACTGATTTGCAAATATGCTATAAAAAACATGCATTTAGTGTAAATTTAGTGAAGCTCAGGAGTTAAAATGCAATTATGAGCACATTTGAGTAAAAATTGAATCTATAGGGTTAAGTTTGCAATTATACCATAAAATCATGCATTCAGAATAATTTTAATGAAGTTTAGGTTTTTTTGTGCAAATTATGGACTTAAAGTGAATGAAAATTAAATTAGAGGGTTTTATGTCAAAATTTAAAGGCTATGAAATGTACAAGTGTCAAACTGCAATTTTATAAAACAAATCATTATTAAAATGATTGAAAAACTAATGCAGGGGCTTAAATGCAAAATATAAGGACCTGGTTGCAAGAAAGGAAAAGGAGAAGAAGTATTTTAAAAGAAACTTTTAAAAGAAGGCCTGACGATCGTCGACGACCACATCTCACCAACGACGGCGACTGGGACATGAT
>JAMKQA010023010.1:0-12243 GCA_024699735.1 Posidonia australis
ATGTGCATAGATTATCGGGATCTTAATAAAGCAAGCCCCAAGGATGATTTCCCGCTCCCTCACATCGATATCCTGGTAGACAACACTGCAGGGCATAAGATGTTGTCTTTCATGGATGGGTTTTCTGGGTACAATCAGATCAGAATGGCAGAAGAAGACATGGAGAAGACGTCCTTCATCACTCCATGGGGAGTCTTCTGTTACAGAGTGATGCCATTCGGACTGAAGAATGTAGGCGCAACCTACCAGAGGGCCATGACAGCTTTGTTCCATGATCTCATGCATCAAGAGGTCGAAATTTATGTGGACGACATGATTGCCAAATCCAAAGAGCCCGAAGACCATCTCACATGTCTGAGGAAACTATTTGAACGCCTACGGAAGTACAAGCTCCGTTTAAACCCCAATAAGTGTGTATTCGGTGTATCCTCCGGAAAGCTGCTAGGCTACATCATCAGTCAGAAGGGAATTGAAGTGGACCCTCACAAGGCTAAAGCTATCATTGACATGCCTCCTCCCACCATCGAGAAAGAAATTCGGGGTTTATTAGGTAGGCTACAATACATCAGCAGATTCATTGCGCAGCTTATACCTATATGTGAGCCCATATTCAAGCTGTTAAGGAAGAACACTCAGACTTCTTGGAATGAGGAGTGCCAAGCTGCCATCGACAAGATAAAGCAATTGCTGGTGAAGCCTCCAATTTTAGTGCCTCCCACGCCAGGACGCCCTCTGCTATTATATCTCTCTACAACACAGCATTCCATGGGCGCAGTTCTAGGGCAGCATGATGAATTAAGGCGGAAAGAGAAAGCTATTTATTACCTTAGCAAAAAGTTCAACGACTGCGAGGTTAAATACAGCCCGATAGAGAATGTCTGCTTGTCTCTGGTGTGGGCCACCCAGCGCCTTCGACATTATTTGATGGCGTACCCGATTCTCCTATTGTGTCGTCATGACCCTATCAAATATCTGTTCCAGAAGCCAGCCATGGTGGGCAGATGTGTTAAATGGCAGGTGATGTTATCCAAATACGATATCACCTTTGTCACACAGAAGTCCATGAAAGGACAAGCCATGGCGGATCATTTGGCCGACTTACCTTTGCTGGAATATCAGCCCCTGCAGACCTAGTTCCCAGACGACGATATCTTATTTGCAATGGGTGATGATGAACCAGTGGGGCCTCAGAACGAGCGGCAATGGTGCCTTTATTTTGACGGTGCAGTCAACAAGTGAGGAAGAGGCATCGGTTCAGTTTTAGCAACACCGCAAGGACAGCTTATCCCTTTTGCAAGAAAGCTGACATTTGAATGCACCAACAACGAAGCCGAGTACGAGGCCTGCATATTAGGCTTACAAATAGCCAGGGACCAAGGAGCCCAAGAAGTCCATGTGTTTGGTGATGCCATGCTGGTTATTTCCCAAGTCAATGGTGACTGGAAGACAAAAGACCAGAAGCTGGTATTATATCATGAGCACCTATTAAAACTGACTGAAGAATTTGAAGATGTCAGATTTTCCTTTATGAAGCGGGCCAAAAACGCATATGCGGACGCCCTAGCAACCCTGGCATCGTGGTTGTCGCTCCCAGAGGCGCAAGCCATAGACATCTCAGTCACGAGCATTGAGCAGCCAGCACACTGTATGCATATCCAGGAGGCGCCGTCATCTGCTGAATTACCGTGGTATAATGATATTAAAGCATTTCTGGAGACTGGCAGCTTCCCTCTTGGCATTTCTGCTTCAGACAAGAAAACCCTGGCACGATTGACATCCAAATATGTGCTTGGGGTCGGGCAGCTATACATAAGATCTTACAACCAGATGCTTCTTAGATGCGTAGACAAAAAGGAGGCAGATGAGTTAATGCTGAAAGTCCATGCAGGCACCTACGGCCCACACATGAATGGGATCCTCCTGGCCAAGAAGATCATGCTGCAAGGGTACTTCTGGTCTACCATGGAAACAGATTGCTGCCATTTTGTTAGAAGATGCCACAACTGCCAAATACACGGCAATTTTATACACGCTCCCCCTCTGCAACTGCATAACATGTCATCCCCATGGCCATTCTCTACTTGGGGCATTGATGTTATTGGGGCCATTCATCCTGCTGCATCCAACGGGCACCGCTATATTTTGGTAGCCATTGAATATTTCACAAAGTGGGTCGAGGCAGTTTCCTACAAAACAGTCACAGAAAAGTTCATCAAGAACAACATTGTCGCCAGATATGGGGTTCCGTTTGCTATCATCTCAGACAATGGAACGAACTTCATAGCAAAGAGAGTTGAGGATTTCCTCCATAGCTGCAAAATCAAGCATCACAGATCCTCCCCCTATCGACTTCAGATGAATGGAGCAGTAGAGTCGGCTAACAAGAATCTAGTCAAGATCTCGAAAAGGATGGCCGAGACTCACAAAGATTGGCACAAGCAGCTGCCCTACGCATTATGGGCTTATAGAACCTCCATCTGGACCTCCACAGGAGTAACACCTTATTCCCTGGTGTACGGCATGGAAGCAGTCCTCCCTTTCGAAGTCGAGATTCCTTCGTTAAGGATCTTGAGGGAGGCAAAATTAGAGGAAGCTGAGTGGATACAGGACCGCAATGTTCAGCTAGACTTAATTGATGAGCATAGGTTGCAAGCCCTGCATCATGCCCAATGCTATCAGAAGAGAGTGGCCCGGGCATATCAAAAGAAGGTCTGTCCGAGACACTTCGAGCCAGGAGACTTGGTCCTGCGTGCCATACATTTGCCAGATGCACGGGGAAAATTTAGGCCCAACTAGCGCGAACCTTTTGTGGTCAAAGAAGCCCTATCAGGGGGAGCAGTCATTCTAGAGGGCATGGACCATACGGAGCAGTCAGAGCCCGTCAACGCCTCCTATCTAAAGAAGTACTATCAGTGAATCTCAGCTGATCCCAATGCCTTGCACCGTGAGTCATGCATCATTGCACAGCATAAATAATTCTTTGCATTCTTGTTCTTTTTCTTTTTGCATAGCATCATCATTGCCCAATGAGAAAAATTAGGAGCTTGCCTGCAAGATGTGTCAAGTCCTCCTATGTGCCACTACCCTAAGAGCTTAGGATGTGAGGGAGAGATTTCAGAGGAGTGGGCTAAATGTACAAATTCCCATGGGACCTATATCTCGGGAGGGAGTCAAAATGTTAGGTCTAGAAAGAGAGTGAGCAGCAAAAAAATACACAAGACCTTGGAGCATAAAAGAAATGAGAAGACAAAAGTAGCAGATAGAAGCTGAGCTCCACCGAGAGAGGCATACAAACAACCTTACTCCTACCTTTTAGCTTGAAGAGGAGTTGAAGCATGCACTTATTAAGCCCATACGATCAAAGGGACTAGCCACCCCTTCAACACAACAGAAGTAGCAGGCACCCTCCTCAGCATAAGTGTTTATTACCTTCAAGCAGGAGTACGGTCAGTTAGCATGCCTATGAGGGAGAAAAGAAAAATGAATCCTCAAAAGAGTAGGTATAGGACCCTAAGCATTTGGCATGAGGCCCATAAATCTAAAGGAGAGCCACCAATAACCTAAGTGCCTAGGTTAGTATCACATGAGTCGAGGGCGGTGTCACCTCCTATCGCAGGCAATACAGGCTTCCTTGGCGCAGAGGGCACCAATGTATCAATTAGCCATTTCTTTGCATATGCACAGCGTTATTTGTTTTGTAAAGCATTTTTTCGCATTTTCAACCAGGGGCATGTCAACTGCCTTACGAGTCGTGTTAGCATTTAGTTAGGGTGCATTTTTAAGCATAATTGCAAAGCATCTTATTCGCATTTTGACCAGGGGCATGTCGGCTGCCTTATGAGTCGTATAAACGTTTAGCGTTGACGCATTTTTAGTCAAAGCATAGATTGCATTCACTTTGCAAGGCATTTTTTGCTCATATCTCGACCAGGGGCATGTCAGCTGCCTTATGGGTCGTGATCTGAGCAAGCAGGCATTCAGCCAGGGGTATGATAGTCACTTCTTTTAACCAGAGGAGTTTGAAATCAGAAACATATTGATCCTAGTTAGCAGATATGAACTTGCAAGAATCAGTAAACAACGCAAAGCAATATCAATGTTATTATGTTCTATCAGGAGTACAAATATCAATAATCAATTCGATGCCTCTTTGAACTGCTAGCCTCCATGCTATTGCTGCCACTAGGCAGATCCTCACTCGAGGGCCACGTCTCTCTGATCTCCGCCTCATACCTAGCTGTGCAGCCCGAGCCTTTGACGAAGGCAAGAATAGAAGACTTGATGCCAGCACTCATCAGTCGGGCCAACTCAGTAGTAGATGTGAAGGAGCCCGCTATATACTTTTTCAGCATATCCGGGCAGGGGCTTTGCTCTATGGAATCCTGGCAGAAGCCGAACTGGTGAAGAACCCGGATGGGATGGTACTCTACACCTTCAGAAAATCCAGGGAGGACCACGAGGCGCATGTTCGTGGTGTTGAAGAAGGCAGTGAAGTTCTGTGATGCAAAAGATATGATGCGCCACGTCACAGAATCCGCATCGAGATTCCACAACTTGTCACAAAATTCTAGCACCCTCGGGAGTGACCTCGAATGATGGGTGCGGCTGTAGGCCTCAAAGACGCAAGGCCGGGGACGCAGAATCTTCACCCCCATGTGAGCAGCAAACCAGACCTGGCAAAAAGGAGCTATGGTTAATTAAAGAACAGCAGAATATTAAATATGGTCAGATGATCTGCTTACCTGCACCAGGGCACCACATCCATAGAAGTGGCGAGAGCGCCTCGATGCCCGGTCAAGCCCACAAAAGTTTCAGCAAGTAGAATCGGAGCCAGGTCGGTTTGATGAACCATTACAGCCCAGGCTATCTCAGCCACCTTAATAGCCACAGTTGTCCGGCCGTGATTGAAAATCAGCTCCCCGAGGAAGCGCAGCACAAAGCAGAAGAGCCACAGAGGCTTCGAAGAGCGGGCATCAATGATGCTGTCGAAGTAATCCAAGCGTATCATGGATGTAGGACCATCCCGGCAAACAATGTTTTTCTCACATTCTTCCTTGGCAACGCCCGTGAGGCGGCTCACGACGTGGATATAGCTGTCGTGGCAGAAAAATATAGAGGGAGACAGAAATGGCGACAAGCCGCAGATGCGCCTGACCTCCTCCAAGGTGATGGTCATTTCCACTTGCCCGAAGCGTAACACGTGCAAGGCTGGCTTCCAGAAACGGGCCATGGCACATAGCTGATGCCAATTAACCTCTACCTTGGCAATGCTGAGGAGGGAGGATGATATGCCCCAAGTCTTCAGTTGTTCTCGATCATTAGGCGTCAATGCGTCGATCCAGCCGCGTAGAGCGTCCGAGCAGAACTTCGGGGTCTCCATGGTTGGATAACTCTGCAAGCACAAGCCGTAATCAACCATAGCAGTAAGAGATACAGGAAAACATCAGCGGTATATTGCATGCAAAAATCAAATATAAAGGCATATACAAGAAAATCCTGTTCGAGCCAGCAGTAAATATAGAAAAATCTGCTGAAAATTTGCCATGTAAAACAGAGGAGAAATCTGTCATCCTGGTACAGGAAAAGAACGGCAAGGAAAATCTGTGGCAATACAGAGAGCAAGGCAACAAAAAATCTGCTGTGAACTAGAAGAAAGGAAATCCACAGAATAACATATATGTAGAGAATAATATAATACATAATCTGCAAAAAGCTAGCAAAGATAACAAAGGCTTGATAAAACCCAGCAGAATATGGATATAGAGATCATGCAAAGACATCTGCTATGAGAACGGAATAACAAAATCTGCATGAAACAAAGAAAGAGTGACAGTAAGCCATACCATGATGCGTCCGTGCACAGAGAAACGGAGTTGCTGTAGCAAAAATCGAGGTCTGCTGTGTTTTCTTCACGGGAGGCGGCGGCTTTTCTCGTAAAAAATGAGATTCTTATAAGTGGAGCAGAAGGGATTTGTATCAGGAAAGGAAACAAAACTCGCCATTTCTGGGGACGTACCTATATGGCGCAGGAAACTACCGCACCTAGGCGGTGCACCAAGGCGGCGCACAAAAGTGGCGCCCAGAAAAACAGAAAAAATTCAGCAGCATCAATTCAGATTATCTACCTCACCAAAATCGGCGCCATTTGCTTAACCTAGCATAGAGTACCTGTTTGCATAGAACCTGCACATACAAAAAACCCTGAAGGGTACTTTGCAAAATCTGGGGATATCTTATATATTTTCAAACAGAACACAACGTTTTTACAAAATTTTCAGCAAAATACAAATTTTACTCCTCCTCAGAGTCTTCCTCATCAGCCACCGCCTTTTGAAAGTACTCGACCAAGGTCATGTTGCCCCCTCGAGTGAGTCGACGCGACCACTGAGCAGCAGCGGCAGCCTGAGAACGAGGAGCAGAGTTGAGAACCGCCTGGGTGACCTCGGTGTCTGAACAGTTCTCCTCAGACGCCTCCACGGTGAAGTCCCCGATGGTGTCTACATTCGCTCTCTCGACAGGGAAATCTCGTTGCAAAAGCAGACATGTGTTAGAAATGAGAATTTTAAATATAGCAGCAACAGTACCAGGAGGATAAGCTTACCTTGATGATGTTGCGCTAGCACAGTTCCTGCAAAATGGCAGAAGTATCAGATATATTCAATGAGGCAGTTTGCAAAATAAGAATCTTACCCGCTTTCGGCAGATGTCAGCATAGAAGGCTCCAAATTGCTCCTCGAAGCCCTGTGCATTAAAGCAAATGTCAGGTTATCATAATCTATGCAGAAGCAAAAAAAAGCAGAAATGGAAATCCTGTACCTGAGCCCAGCTGGATGCATACCACATCCCGCGTTGGCTATCCCGCACAGCCTCATCGAACAAGTACGGCTTCCCTGCACGCCGATACCAAGCAAGGTAGTCTGTATAGTTGACTTCTCGAAGGATGTGCCTGTCCTGAGAAGCCACGACAACTGCATGCCGACGCCTAGCAGCCGAGCGAGTCGTGGCCGGGATGTCCATGTCAGCGGGAGGAGGGGCAGGAATGCAAAATACATCAGAGAACTGATGCTGCACGCGCCCTGGGAGGTAGAGGGCCGACTTCTTCATGCAATAGAATCTCACCTGTTTGTCCCTCAGAACACGGCCAGAGTTCAAGGGAGCCCAGTCGAAGTCATCATATCGAGCAAATGGGCGTAGGTGAACCTATTACAGAAACAAAAATTGTAAGCAAGCAAACTACAACAAGCATGCAAAATGCAAAGTTAAAAAGCGAAGGAGACTTACATCCTCGAGTTCTACCAGGTCCAGCAGATACCGGTAGGACTCATAGCTGAACACCCTAGCAGCAACCCGGTGGTCAGGCTCGACCCACTGACAGGGAAGGGGCAGGAGCTCGTCCCGCAGGCAGCCAAAGCAACGCCCCCTGGTGATGTGCTCCATGATCCGGTACTGTAAATGCAAGCAAGGCAGTTTATCAAATGTAAAGTATAAAAGTTTATTCTACAAAGTAACAAAAGCAAATACTTACAGTCAGCAGAGGGTAAAGCCCCACATAAGAGCGGCGCTCGAGCTTGACCACATTGTCAAGCCCACAGACCAGCCAAGTGTAGCTAGCACTAGCCCAGTCGTAGTGATCCAGGTGCTCCAGGTTGGTCAGATACGCAATCCAGTCAGCATGGATACAGTAGGCTGACGAATCGCAAAAGATCAAGGCTAGCAGCTCCAGCAGAAAGTGCCTTAGTACAAAATCTGCTTCCTCACTGCTAGGCTTGGGGTTGGGCCAGAACTTGTCCCACTCCCTTAACCACCCTACTGTGATCATATGCTTCCCCATAGGCGGCTGAGGAGGGACGCGACCAAGATGTGCAGGCGCAAGGTGGAAGCCGTGGGTGGTCTCGCCAATGATGGGCTCGTCACCGAAAGGTAGGCCCGTCAGCAGAGCCCACTGATCGGGCAAAACAGTCAGCACACCAAAGGAAAAGTGGAAGGAGCGTGTCTCGAACCTCCACCTTTCTACCATGGCTCGGAAGAAGTTGTAGTGGCCGTGGATGATGGGAAGGCGCAGCAAACCACCAAACGGAGACTGGTGATGGAGAAAGTCCTGCAGAAACTCCGGCAGACGGTGGAAATGCTCGAGCATCGGACCCTAGTGGCACCGCATGATCCGGTTTGCATCCCCCTCCTGAAACATCAAGCACATATTTTGAGCCAGGTCAGAAGCAAACAGCACAAAAGCAGAAAGCAGAAAGCAATTTAGAGCATCAAAGCGAAGAAATTACCTCAAACTCGGGGCTCTCGCAGATATGATGGTTGCTCAACAGCTGCCCCTCCAAGTTTCCAGATTCCAGAAAATGCAAATGTCAGAAAATACTGGATTTAAATACTCTTCTATGCAGTTCGAGTTTACCTCAGCAAGGATAGTAGGTGTCGAGCTATCGGAGGCCCGCGACCTCGAAGAACTGCCTCCTCGCCCGGAACGAGAACTAGAAGGCATGTCCCCCAAAGACTGTGGAGTTCCCGCCTCGGGAACTGAATCATCCTGCAGGGAAAATGTCAAACAGCAGCAACAAGCGCGATAAGATGCAAAGCGTCGAAATCAGAATGTGGCATTACAGTCATTGGCAAAATAGCAAAATGTTGGGCATTTTAATAAAGGCAATAGCATATCAGTGTTTGATGGTGAATTTGCAAAAAATGAAAGCTAACAAGAAGGAAAATATCAAGCAATTTTGATGCAGAATAGTAGACAGTAAAATCAGAAATTAAAAGCGAGCAATGACAATATTCGCCCAAACCAATGAACCATCACGGCCAACTCATCAGCCCCCACCGTCGGAGTAGTCCGTCGGAGCATCGCCGGCAGCCAGTCCGCGCCACCAGCAGCCCGCCTTCCCTTGGCATGCCTGCATTCCCAATCCAGCAGCCACCGTCGGAGCAGTCCGCCAGAGCCCAACTGCCACGGCCAGCCATCGCACCCGCAGCCTGAGAGCCACCAGCCCGCGGGAGCCCCAGCCGCTGCTGCCTGCCGCTGCAACTGCAGCCCAAGCCCTGCCAGTTCGCCACCGCAACCCGCGCGGAAAGGGGCCTGCCGCTCCAGGTCCGTCGGGGACCTCTAACCGCCGACCAGCCGCAGCAACGAAGAGCAGGGCATACACAAAAGAAGGAGGGGAAGGAAGAATCGGAACTTACCCTCGCTGGCGAGCCGCTGTCCAGCAAATCCTGGAGGGTCTGATCCATGCCGTCGCCGCCTGACACCGCTGCACCCCGCACCACGCCGACGCGCCTCACGCGCGTACTAGCCACGAGCACTCCCTCAGCGCACTCCACGCGCGTCACCGCTGCAAGGGCAGGAAGTGGGCGCCGCTGCTGCAAGAGGAGAAGAGGAGGAAGACGCAGCCCTTTCGCATGAAGAGAGAAGAGGATGAAGATGAGGAAGAGGCGCGTGTTTTGTTGGAGGAGGAAGAAATTTTATTTTTTCCTTCGTAAGAGGCTTATGCTGGATGCCTTGAAAAAAAATAATAAGATGCATCAACAAGACCAAGCAGCATGCAACCCTTTGCACTGTCAGGCAGTTCCAAGCAGCAAGGAGGAAATTTTGGCAGTTATGGTAGTTGGCCGGTAGGGCCCGCACGAGAAATAAGTCAGAGTGCAAAACGCAAAATGACTGTGACAATTGCGTTCCAGCCCTTGTCATCTCACAGCACAAGCATCAAGTGCAGAATATGTAGTGTCCAACACATAGCTCACAAAATGCACCATGTGGGGTAATTTGCAGAAAACCCCTTACATTTTGTAAAATTGCAAATCAGTCCTGGAAGGACGCAAAAAATTTGTTTCAGAGCAGACATTTGACGATAGACAGCAGAATCTCAAGTGTCACCGCACAGTCGTAGTACAGCAATCAGAAGCAGTTTGATTGGGTAATTTGCAGTAAAGCCCAAAGGTTGGGGATATTTGCACATAAGTCCTCACCTTTGCAAGCAATTTGAAGAATCGCAGCAAGCAAGAAATCCGAGCATGCATCTCGACAAGAGTGCCAGTCTCCGCACCGCAACCCCGGCAATCAGCATTTTGCAGTTCCTTCCAGGGGAATAATCCTGGAGTTATCACTTTGCTTTCCGGGATCTCATCCTGAGCGGATAAGACCCTTTGCCCCTTTGGATTTCCGCGGGCGCAGGATCTAGCTTGCTTGACTTTGACCGGGCGGTCAATGTCCATTGCCCTTTGGATTTCCACAGGCGCGGAATCTAGCTTGCTTGACTTTGACCGGGCGGTCATTGTCCTTTGCCCCTTTGGATTTCCGCAGGTGCGGAATCCAGCTTGTTTGACTTTGACCGGGCGGTCATTGTCTTCTGCCCTTTGGATTTCCGCGGGCGTGGAATCCAGCTTGCTTGACTTTGACCGGGCGGTCAAGGTCCTTTGCTCCTTTGGATTTCCACGGGCGCGGAATCCAACATGCTTGACTTTGACCGGGCGGTCATTGTCCTTTGCCCTTTGGATTTCCGCGGGCGCGGAATCCAGCTTGCTTGACTTTGACCGAGCGGTCATTGTCCTTTGCCCTTTGGATTTTCGCGGGCGCGGAATCCAACTTGCTTGACTTTGACTGGGCGGTCATTGTCCTTTGCCCCTTTGGATTTCCGTAGGCGCGGAATCCAGCTTGCTTGACTTTGACCGGGCGGTCAAGGTCCTTTGCCCGTTGGATTTTCGCGGGCGCGGAATCCAGCTTGCTTGACTTTGACCGGGCGGTTAAGGTCGTGTGCCCCCTTTTGGATCTTCGCGGGAGCGAAATCCATCTTCTTGGCTTTGACCGGGCAGTCAAATGTCCTTCGCCTTTCCTTGGCTTTAATCGAGCAGTTAAAGTCCTTGGTTTCTCGGATTTTCTTGGGTAGGAAATCCCGTGGCTCGACCTTTTGACCCGATGGTCAAGGTCCTAGCCCCTTTCTCGGATTTCCTGGGGTAGGAAATCCCGTGGCTCGACCTTTTGACTGGATGGTCAAGGTCCTAGCCCTTTCCTCGGATTTCCTCGGGCAGGAAATCCAATTGTTCGACCCTCTGACCGGGCGGTCAAGGTCCTTTTTTCTAGATTTTCACGGGCGCGGAATCTAGTTGTTTGACCTCTGACCGGGCGGTCAAGGTCGTTCTTTATTTCTTTTCTCTCCTGGATTTCCGCAGGCGCGGAATCCAGTTGTTCGACCCTCTAACCGGGCGGTCAAGGTCCTTTTTTTTCTAGATTTTCGCGGGCGCGGAATCTAGTTGTTCAACCTCTGACCGGGCGGTCAAGGTCCTTCTTTTTTTTCTTTTCTCTTCTGGATTTCCGCAGGCGCGGAATCTAGTTGTTGGACCCTCTGACTGGGCAGTCAAGGTCCTTTTGTCTTTTCGCTCTTGAGTTTTCGCGGGCGCGAGATCTCTTTGTTCGCCTTAGGTCCGTGCGGACTGGGCCCTGCTTCGCTTGACAAATTATCCATTTGTCATGCCCCCCTTTCCTTTTTCTCGGGCTAGTACCCCCAACTACTCGGTTGACAACTGTCACGCTGTCAGGCGTCCGGGGTGGGCAGGGCTTGCTTAGCTTGTCGTATCCCGTCTCTTGGATGATAACCTCATAATCCGGCAGATGAGTCCGACAACTTATCATTTGTTTTGCTAGTGTTTTCTTCTGTTTGTGTTTTTGTGCATTAGCATTAGCTTTGCATCGGCTCTTGCATTGGCATCTTGCATTAGCATTGCATTCCCAGCATTTAGACCAGTAGGTGCACGCATTTTGCATTTGCTTTTGGCAACAAGTCATGACCTTCGGTGTATCCGCCGGATAAGTGACTTACTACCTACAGCAAACACCATCCTTCTGCAACCTCAAAATGGGGGTATCTTGTCAACCTTGAGCATCGGTCTTGGTTCCCTTCGTCCCACGACCTCGCTCAGGGAGGGGCATCTGTAAACACCCCGATTTTGAGGTGATTCATTTATAAGGCTCCAGTTGTTGCTTTGGATTTGGCTGACCCTTGGACTAATCCCTAAGCCCACAGCAAGCCCACAGCCTAGTTAGAAAACCAGACCAATAGGGGAGAGCACCAACCTAGCACACCAAACTAGCAAATTAACCAAGCGCACTCCCCTAGCACACATAGGTGGCGCACTTAGCCAGCGCACATCCCTGGCGCACAACGCTGCGCAGGCTGCGACTGCTGGCTTTCCACCTTCCTTGGCTGTTACCTCCAGCAGCGAATGTGCCGTGGAATATTCCAGGCT
>JAMKQA010023011.1:0-11740 GCA_024699735.1 Posidonia australis
CCCCCCCAAGAAGAACAAACGTCCCAGCTATGTCTAAATTTTATGGGGTAAACAGTTTTCCCATAAGCAAAGAACCTAGAGTCAGGAATGTCCTTTCCAGGGTGTATTTTGATCCTAACCCTAGCAAAACCCAAAAATTTCACCCTATCAATAGAGAGGTCAACCTCCAGAAGTTCTGCAAATTCTGAAAGCATTCTGTGAAAGACCTCTATACACCATAAGTAGTGTGGGATCCCTTCAACCCGGATCCAGATCCCCTCCTCCTTCAAGGTGAGGATCGCGTTAGAACTGGGCGTCCAGTGGATGAAGGAGGCTGAAAGCGACTGGAGGGAGGATCCGAAGAGACTTAGGGTTTCGTTTTTAAGTTTTATAGAAGGAAATTTCAGTAAGAACTTCCCATAAGAAAAATCACTAACCTCTACCTTAACTTGAATAGGCCAGTTATTTAAGATATGCTGAGTAAGGGTATCCCTAGTTAGATGAAAAGAATGATCAGTGACAATAGCACAGCATGAGAAATGTAGCGTAAGATCACAGGTAGCTTCTGAAGGTGGTATTACAGTTGGGTTTTGAGGAGATAGTCCAGCCATAGGGGAGAGAGGAAGATTATGTTCCTGAAAAAAATTACAAATCGCCACTGAATGAGTAGAGGACTTACATTTATAACAAGAACCAGAGAATTTACAGCTATTTTTATTGTGACCGCGAAGACCACATTTAAAACAACGACCATTAGCGCGATAGAAGCATACCAGATGAGAGGGGGCTTTCCTCTTCTTCTCCACCAACATCCACTCGGAAGAATCAGAAGAAACAGAATGGTTTGAAGCAACGAAGCTTCTCTGCGTTTTCTCAAGAAGAGAAGAAGAAAGTAAGGCGGCAAAGCGCGAGCCGCGACAATAATTTCCAATCGGAGAGAATGTTTGGTCAGAGTAAATCTCTGCTGTAGAGATTTCTGACACCCGAAACGGCGAAATATTAAAAACTTCATGGGAAAGGGAGAAAATCACGCTCGCAAACGGCGAGGCCTTCTCAGCATTAATTCCAGAAAAGACAGAAGGAGAGAATGAATTTGGCATGACAGACACATCGTCTGTCGCACAGGGAAAAGAGGGCCCCACCAAATCAGCGGAAGAAGGTACTTTAATGATAATATCCAAATTAAAGCAGGTATTACCATTAATCGCAGGTTTATAAAACCGATTAAACTGAATGGCATCTATTAAACTATGGGGGAAGATACCGAAAATAGCCCCACACGGAGCTCGAAACTGCAGAACGAACTGACAAGTCAGAGGAGCCTGACTTTTCGGTCTCATTCAAACAGAAGCGGTGAGACTCGCCCCGACAACCCACCGACGGAAAAAGCTTCACCGGAGCAGCAGAGGAGAGAAGGGGGTCGGAACTATCAGGAAAAAAAGGTTCCGATCGAACAAATCGAAGGGAGCATGAAACATCCCCGGGAATAATCCTCAGGGTCAGCGACCGATCAAAAACAGATAAAACAGATTCTCCAGCGAAGGAGGGAGAAATAGAATCGTAAATCTCCAAACCATGAGCATAAATGAGATCCGAACATAAAGAACAAGAGACTAAAGTATTCAGCCAGTTCGGAGATAAAACCTTGCTAAAGAAGAAACAATCAACATTTATATCTACATCATGCCAAGAATAAAAACTAAAATATGAAACAATTCCATATTTTACAGTCAAAAGACCAGATCCAGACGAGCTGAAGCCGTCCGAGATGGATCTACCCCTCAGAGGACAGGGGAGAGAAAGATAGAGGTTTCTCAGATGCCTGGGGTCAGACCCCAGATCCAAGGGGGAAGAGTGGTCTTTCCCTGCCCGATGCCCCTGATCAGGGACCGTCAAGGCACGAGAAGGTCTAGATTTTACCGATCGACGATGTGCCTTGACAGGCAGCGAGGTCGGAGAAAGGTCTTCCTCCTCTAGACTGGCTTTGAACGCCACCCAGTCAAAATCAGTGGCTTTTCTGAGTAGATCGTGCGAACAGAGGCTTTGGGGGAGGCGATTGCAGGAGCGGCGACCGTAGGGTTTTCGACGGATTTTCGCCATGAATGCAAGGGATAGTTATTTTTTTAGTATAATAATAAAGAGACAATATGAGAGGGTATTCCCTCTCATTATTTTTGTTATTTTATTAATTTCGGAATTTTATAATTAACAATTTCTAAGTTTGCAAAGATTAACTTTGTAATACACTCTTAACTTCTTTGTAAGTTTAAAATTTTGGAATTTAAACTTCTCTCCTCTATTATTAATTAGGTTTTTTTTCTCTTATTCTTCATTTCTTTATTAATTTTGGAAGAGAGAGAGAAAAGAAAGGAGAAGAGCAAGAAGAAGAAGACATCTAAGGTTCTTTTTAGTTCCTTTTATTTTGTAGTTCTTTCTTCTTCTTCTAGTAATTCCTATATTTTGTGATTTATTTATTATTTTCCTTCCTTTCTATGCATGCTATATCTTTTTTGTAAAAGAAAAAGAGAAAGACAACCTCCATGGAAGATTCTACAAAGTAATATGACTTTGTAATATAATATTTATATTTTAATCATTAATAATTATTTCTTAAATTTTTTGTATACATATAACAAAAAAACATGTTGGAGTTCTTCTTCTTACATGCTATATCCTTTTTGTAATGTACTTCTATTGCGTATTTTAGTTTATAACTCGAAGAACGATGATGTAAGTGGTAATTTGTAGCGTAATAAGTTTTAACTTCTAAATTTTTTTCATATTTAAGTTTATTGTTAACATTTTTTGTAGTTTTAAAACTTCATTTTAAATAAAATCCTCTAGGTGCTTACCTTCCATTTTCATCATAATCATATCTAATATATTAGTATGCTTTGCGAAAAGAATTCATTCATAACTGATATTGACAACTTTAAACCACTTATTTGAGAATGACAAGAATAGACAATTCTAACCTTTCTATTTCTTTATTGCCCTTGCCCCTACCAAACTCCATATCCTCTAATATACAAAAATACCCAACCTATATCTAAACAACACGTCCACTTCTCTCCTTAAATCCTAAGCAACATCCACCAGAGCTCACTAGCCAGCCTGCACAACCTATTAAAGAAAAGAAGTGCCGTCATCCATGATCCTCATTATACCATCACCCCATGCTCCCATTAGGTGTGGAGATCACTCCATTATTGATCACTTGTCTTTTTTTCCTAGATTTTATGTATTTTGTTAGATTTATTGGTATAATACCATGTTTCCTACAATGATCTTAGTATATACTATTACTCTTCTATAAGACATGATTCTTAAACCGGATGACAAGTTTCGATATAAAATAATACGTGGTTCTTTTTTGTGAGATGTGATTACATTTTAATGTATGATACTTCTCTTTTATGTGACATAATTATTAGATTAGGTAACATGATTCATTGTAAAATGAGACATAATTATATTCTTAGTGTACATTATCTCTTTTATGAGACATGATTTGTGTACTAAGTGGCATGATTCAGTATATAATGTGTGACATGGTATTATTTAATCGATGACATAGTTTTACACTAATGAGTTACAATTTTACTTAATTCCTGGTTTACATTCTATGATTCAGTATATGAGACATGCTTCTTAAACCAATCTGTGAGACATGATTCTTGTATTAGGTGACATGATTTACTACGTAATGAGACATAATTCTCTTTCATGAAACATAATTATAATCAATGGGGATAGAGGCAAAAGAGAAATATAAAAGCTAGAATGACCCATTCTTGCCATTCTCAAATAAGTGACCCAAAGTTATCAACATCAATTATGAATGAAATTTTTTTTACCGATCACACCATATATTTTAATCTAATTGATATGCTTTTGGGAAGGACGATGAAAATATTTAATGGCTTTCTTATATGAAAATTGATGGATATAATTATTAACATGGTCTATACCAATGCCATATGCTAGCACCACTTTTACTCTAGGTTATCATTCAATGTTTAATTATTTTCAACTCTTAAACTTATGTCTCTATTTATTTATTAAAAATTCCTAGTCATGTATTTTGTACTTTTTAATGAAGGTTGAAGAATAAGAATTGCTTGATTTTTCATAGGTAAATCATTGTAAATTCTTATACATATTTCTTATTGAGAAGTATGTTCATTAGAAATCTTTCATAACAAAAATCAATGTAAACTTATTTTTCTTTTTTAAAATGGAGCTTAATAATCATATTTTTATTTTTATTTGTTCAAATTAAAATGATATCACTATGATTTTTTTGTTAAAATTATGATCCCATATTCCATGTATATTATAATGAAATTTTTTTATCTTATATGCCTTATTCTTATTTTTCTGCGTTCTTATTTTTCCGATCTTTGTATGGATGTTTTCCTTCTTTATATTTGTGGAATTTTATTTTTATTTTTTTGAAGAATATTGAATCTTTTATATTTATCATTTTTTATTATTGTAATATTTTTTCAACACATCACACTGGTTTTTCACTTGTTCCTTTCTGAGCCAAAGCATTTAGCTTTGTGTTTTACTGTTTAACTAAACAGCTCTAGTGTTTAAGAACAACTTGCAACTTTGATTGTTAGTTTTTGTTGGTTTGCAAGTCTATTTCTGATGGAGGGGGAATTCCAATTTTCTACATCATCTCATATTGGAGACAGTGACAATAAAATGTTCACAGAACCTTTCTGGAAATCAAATTAAACATGATGTTTCATCATACACTACCATCTCTTGTGTCTTGAGGCTTGAGCAACCATCAAGGAGGGTTGATACTTGATAGGGCATAATAACAGTGCAGATTTCTGTGTCAAAAAACTTAAAAAAAAAAACACCACAATTCTATGAATTTCTAAAAAATGAACTACAAGACAGAAATGAATTTCTAAAAACACCACAATTCTTTGAACAGGGTCAACAATTTCATGTGGGCTAGCTAAAGAGGGGTGGCATCACCTAAATACATACTTTCAAAAAATTCGGAGTCATCAACTATGGAGATTACAATGAAGGAACTGCACTACGTACAGACATGAACAGGTGCAGAGGCCTAGACGCAAATTACATTAAGAGCGTTGCTTGTGGTTCTGTGATCCATGGAGCTTTTCCTGAAACAAAAGACAATGAACATGAAAAGGGGGTAATTATCTGGAACACAACCATGTTGGCAAATGCAAAAGAACTTCCTTCATTCCTTGTATCAATGCACATTTTTTTTAGGCTAACATAATAATCTTGTGGAGCAAGAAATTCCCGTACTAATTCAAGATATTTTTGTAATAAAAATGGTGGTCCTGTTATAAAACCAAAATGCATAAGATGATTCATGAAGCCCAAATGAAAAAATTACTTTGCAGCAAGACGGTCCACTAGCTAGGTAATGCACAAATCGAGTGTATTTAATCATAGCACACGATTTCAGAAAAACAGTTGATTTTCATTCCAAAATATTTAGAAAATCGGCCAATTAATCATATAATCGGTAATCAAACCCATTAAAAATGGTTACTGATTTTCAGAACCTTGATTAAGTGAAATGATTAATAAAGTGCTATCCCCATTTTGATGTTTTATATCATTTTGAACAATGGAATGATTCTCATCTAACGAACTAAATTTATCTTCAACTACTACTGAATGGCACATACCAGCACAGTTTTCTAATGTGCAGGATATGGGTTGAACTTCACAGACTCCCTCCATATAAGCTCTTTGATATTATCTTCTGTAAAGGATGGTTGCTCAAAATCAAAACTGAATGGAGAAGGGCAAACAGGCTCGTGGTTGATATCATGAAGAGGAGCCACATATGGATGACATAGGGCCTCATCAACTGCAAAAGTATAACAATTGATTAGTAGAATAACAGCATCAAACCAACTGTCACCATGTGAAGAAAAACTAGAGGGAGCTTAAATTACCTGTAATCCTCTTACTGGGATCAAACACAAGCATTTTCCCTAGCAAATCAAAAGCTCCAGGGGACCTGTTTGGGAACTTTGTAGAAAATTGTTTTTTTGGGTATTGCGGTAGTTGTTAACATACCTTCGAGCATTATCAGTCTGGAGAAACCCGAGGCAAAAGTCAAAAGGATAACCTATCAGCTCTTTCAGAGAAAGAAAGAATTGTTAAGAAAGCGATAAGGTTAGAAATATAACAGATAAACACTCATATAAGCAATGAAAGGTTTTCAGCCTTTATGCCTGTTAAATGTCCTAAAAAAATTCATTTATCAGTATGGTCACTTATTCTGAAACTATAATTCTCTCTTCAGTATGCCGCTAGACATCAAGGGTCAATTCTTGTAGAAACATCCTATTTGTAATTCCACCAGCTATACATATTCCCATAACCAATAGGCATGATCCTAGAAAGAAGATTAGCAGTAAAAAAAAGATTGATTTATTATCATGTTTCAGATGTTTAAAAGCACATTTGTTCTTTATTGACATAGTGAAGTGCTAATATATTCTTCGTATCACATACTAGCATCAAACTACTCATAACAATTAATCAAGTAATTAACTTACCAAAAATAGTAGAGAATTTAACAAATAAGTAAATAACTAAAGATTGAAACTCAACAAAATTTATTTCTATACAGAATCTGTGATATTTGACTACGTGGTTCCAACTATATACATTAGATTGGACTGCAGTTCTACACTTTGTACTTGAAAGAAATCAACACAAATACGTATAAGTGACATCTAATTGTCACTCAATACATACCTATAAAAACAAAGGAAAACCACAAATCAAAAATTGGAAATGCTAGTATCCAGTCACAAACCAAAATTGCAAGTTCTAAAGCAGGAGGACACAAATTTTCCTTTCAAACATGCCTTTTGAAAACTATTTGCTCTTTTCTTTAAAAACACATGCATTTCTTTGGAATCTATTGCACATCATAGGAATGGCAACTCTACGTCAACCCAATTCAAGAAAATCACCACAAAATCACAACTCAAAAACCAAAGTCTTATTGGACTGAAGTCAAAAAATCTAAATTCGAACGTAGAAAATCATAACAGACACACCCAACGTCAAAACACATGTCGTGTCACTAAGACCACTAGCAATTGATCAGTCAACAAGCAACCGTCGAAAAGAACTACACTACCACGAACGAGCTACGCTGTGTAAGAGCTGGTCCATATTGGATCCTTACTCTAAGAACCCTTCAAAGGTCCACTCTAGGACAACACAGGATACGTGCTCTTGATGCCCTCAACTCAGGCCACTAGGTCTCTAACCTGGGCCCTATCACTCGGCAGTCACAGCCTTGGACTTGTAATTGACCCTTCAGAGGTATCAATAGTCCTTGGTCTGTCAGTACAATCCTACAATCCTGTGACTCCTACCACTCGACAACCACGACTACTTGCAACTAGTCCTCTAAAGATATCAGTCGTCCTAGAACTACCAGAACGATCCACGGTCCTTGTGGTTTCAACCAAAAACCACAGAAAACCTCAAAAATCCTTTTCGAACTTCTTTTGTAAACTTATGCAAATCTTTTAAAATCTTTTTCATATTTTCTCAAAACTATTTCAAAGCCCAAAACACCATTTTATTACTCAAAACCAACAAAAGAAAACTCTAAAACCCATCCTAGACCTACTACCAAACACAAGCCGTGTGGGCTGGGCATGCCAGGGGCACCTGTTGTCGCCTCGCACGTGCCAGTTGTGCCTCTTTGGCACGTTGGTAGCTTGCACTATCGGGCCAAGCTTGAGCCCCCAAATTTGTAAGTAAGCACAATAGTAACCACCAAAGAATCATTGACCCTTAGGGACTCCAACGATCTCACCACATACATCCAAAAATTTCACATCATATATAAAAATGAAGATCTCGAAGTGCACTATCTTTTGGGAAAAAATCATAGAAAATCGATGCTCATAGCTCAAGATATAAAAATTCAAAGCTTAAGAGTTCAAATAGAGAAACAATGTTTTCATTGTCGAAAATCACTATAAATTCTTCTAAAAATTCCCAAAAATTGCATAATCTCTACCATGTCACAAAATCAAGCTAATCTTCACATTCCTAGCATCAAATGTAAAAATAGGATGAGAAAAAGTAGGTAGGAGGCATACTTGCAAGCACGATGGGCTCTCCTTCTCTTCCTTCCTTCTCCGTTTTCTTCTTCCTTCTTCTCTTCTTTTCTTCTTCACAAGTTTTCCTCCTACATATACTCTCTCTCTCTCAATGTCCTCTCTCTCTCCTGTTCCTCGTCCTTCCATTGCTTCTTCCTTCTTTCTTTCTTTCTTCCTGTTCTCTCTTTCACAAACTTTCTCCTCTCTTCTCTTCTTCTTCTTTTTTTCACTCGTGTCTTCCTTGAATGCCCCACCCCCCCTCCTACTTTTATAAGGCTCGTGCCCTACATTCCTTCATAAAACACGAGCACAAGCATATGCACAAAATAGTGCATGGGACTCAAGGCGCGCACAAGATTCATGCATAAAAAAGAAAGAGAATGTCACAGGCAGCACTGTGAAGTGCATTGTGACATGGGTGCACTTCAAGTTTTTGTCACGACACAACAGACCAAGGGAAACCACAAACTCTAAAATAGGAATCAAGAACTATGCCAAACTATGCACCCATGTACACTCACACATTAGTTAAAACCATGTGAGATTTCAATAGCTTCGTAAATCTGACCTCCTCCTCAATTTATACACCAATGTACACTCACACATTATTTGAAACTGTGCAAGATTTCAATAGTTTCGTAACTTCCCACTTGGTATTGATTAGTTTCAACAACAGAGTACTAATCCAATTCAAATTTTAAAAACATAAATATCAACGTGCAACTAACTTACTGTAGCAATAGTCATAATTTAGCATTACCATATCCATTTCTTCTCATTAATCTCCTCAACTCCACTTATAACATTACTAATGTTATTAACTCCATTCAAAACCTCGACTAGCATTACTTCACCCTTCTCTGCTTCCACTACAGAGATGCAAGTGACCTTTAAGCATGGTCATGTCGTGTAAATCACTGCATCCACCACGCATTGGACAACACCAACTACTAGTTCGTCAACATTGCACGAATCATGTTCTCTCCTTACTCACTAGAATCCAGCCTTTCATAAACAAATAATACTAGTAACATGAACCATATATACATGTAGAAGATCTTCTTGATCTCCCACATGGAACAACCACCCAAGAGCACACAGCCTATTTGGCTCCCACACAAAAAGGAGGCATTTAGGTGGATCTTGAGAGAGGTTTTGAAGGAAAAGTCGGCCGACACAACACTGGGAGAGGAGGATTTGGTCAGGATCGATGGCCCTGATGTTCAAGGAAAAGAACTCGGACGATGTAGCCAAACGATACCGATTGCTTTCAACCTATATCAAGAGGATTGTCGAAGATGGATCGATAACTGAATATCCTTACGTAGAGCTTAACGATATATTGGTACCGAAGGATCGTAGGACACCACCTCAGATTCAGTTCATGAACATAGATTCATACCAAGGCAAGGACAATCAGAACCCTATGGCCAGTACATGCATGGTTACAATATACTGTTATGTTAGAAATATGGACATCCAACTCAAAACCAATTGACAATGAATAAAGGAGTCCATCTATATATAACCACAAGTCTCAGTCCTCACCTTTTCAATGTAAGACTATTCCAACACTCTCCCTCACTTGTGGCCTATTTTAGGACCAACAAGTGTCTCTATTAAACATGGGTGGACATGTGTGGACTTGGGCTCGTTTGAGCCTCTTTAGGCTCTGATATCATGTTAGAAAAATAGACATCCAACTCAAAACCAATTGACAATGAGTGGAGGAGTCCATTTATATATAACCACAAGTCTCAATTCTCACTTTTTCAATGTGGGACTATTCCAACATGTTACATGTTTTGCAATTTTAGTACATAGCTACAATATTCTTGCTTTCTGTTGGCACTTCCCTACATTTTTATACGTTTAATTACATTCTTTTTCCTGAGGTTAATCAACAATGACTTTGTTTTCCTCTTCCTTTTTCATTGGCATGCTGTAGCTAGGAAAGTATTGACTGGAGAAGCCATCATTGAATTAAGATTATGGAGGAACACTCTAGAGAGTCGGAGGTTGCAACTCGCTCGTCGGATTCAGTAGATTGGCTTGGTATAGGCAGCTTTTAGAAATATATACTGAATAATTCAGACATGTAAAGGATGTAGTTTACTTCTTTTGAATATGTCTATACCAGTCTTTGATTTTTTGGAGGGTTTATTATTGCTTGGTATAGATTTCTTAATTTGAGTGGTTGAATTAGTAGCTTGCAACTTTCTGTTCAGTGTGAATTTCAATTTGATTCTTTTGTTACCTGAACCATGATGTGGGTGATGAATCATTCCTAAAAAAAGGGACAATTGATCGATGCTTTTTCTAGACATATTGTCACTTCATAATAAGCCCCCTTCCAAAGATGTGTTTAACAATGACAGAAAGATAAATTCATGTGGAATTCCATTTCCATGAAGAAGAAGGAAAATAAACACATAATGCATAGAAGCTAGGTGTAAGCTGAAATATTTCAAGAAGGTACATAATATTCTCTGACAGAGAAACTACTCTGTTGTCGAAAAAGAAAGAAAGAAAGAGGTGTAAATTGCATTGTGATCTATTTATAATTGTACATGAAATTTTATCATTTAATTCATTCTCGCAATAATGTATATTGGTTTCGTAAATTGGATGCTAAAAACCATCTTTTGGATATTGGAATTATAACTATCATGACAGATCAAAGATAAGTAGCAAAGACAAACTTATTTATGTCATGCTTGGTTACTTTCAACTGAGACTGGATAATATTATGTTCAAATTATAGTTCCCCAACTTTTAATGTAGGTTCCTTGTAAGATACATAAAGCACGTCATAAAGGATGTAGAAAATGTGATTGGCTAAACTACTCACGGTGAGAGCAGCCATCGCAGTCGTAGTTTTGCCATGGAGAAGCTTTAGTGTGATAGCAGCAAATAAGTTGAGCAACCTGTATGGACAACTCACCTATTTTGTTTTAATTGGCAAAAAATGTGACTGTTGATTTACTACAATGACTAGAAAGAAACAACATTATATTATGTCTGACTTATTCTCCAACACTAATTTTAAACTGAGGTGTTCTTTGTTTTTCTCCTCCTAGAGTGTGTTCTAGTGTTTTCTCCTCCTTCTCTACTTTTCTTCCTTCCTCTCCCGTTACCCCCTTCCTTTCCCTTGACTATCTTCCCATTACTACCCTCTTCCCTCCCCTGGTTTCGACTGGGTTGTTGGCCAACCATCCTCATCCACCTCTGTTGCTTCCTTCTCTTTATGGATGAGGAAATTCTAGCCCGACTGGTGGGTTTGTCAACTAGCGAGAATGACGACTAAGCCACCCTAGCGGTAGATGCTGATCTGGAGGCCGATACTATGTGGAGGAAATCAATTTACTTCAGGGTACTCACGGATAAACCATACAGAATAGCAGATCTTTGAAACAATCAAGTTGAGGCATGGCAAATGGAAGGCCAGGTACATATTGTGACCGTGTCGGACCCGGAGGGGGGCGAGAAAGGGATCACAGCCATGCCAATGGATGGCGAAGGCGCAAGGACAAGAAGAAAAAGAAAAAAAGGAGGAGTCGCCACCTGGTCTTTTAGGGAAAGACGAGGAAAACCAAAAAAGGATGAATGCATGCATG
>JAMKQA010023013.1:0-15876 GCA_024699735.1 Posidonia australis
TGTATATTTTGAGTTAAAATCTAGATTAACAAATACAAGAGTTAAACAATATAATTAGTGAAAAATCAACCGAAGTTCTTAAAATTATCATAACTTTATAATGCTTGTTATTTGCTATAATGTAATCACTAATTAATTCAGGGAAGCCACCTCTTACTATCAAAGCTATAAGGAAAGTCCATAATGCATGTTATTTTCACATAATATAGTCTTAGTTGAAACAGAAGCATGAACTTGTGGAGGCAGATGCGATAGAATCTATAAAAATCAGGATCAGTAGGATATAAACCCAACATATGGAATGAAAAAAAGAAAGTGGATCAGGAATTTTACATTATAAAAGAATCTATCAGTCTAAAGAATTCTAGACAACACGTACGACAGACCATGTTTTATGACAGAATTAGATAACGTTAGGAAAATAGGAAATTACAAGTTCAAGCAATATATGTAAGGGAAATTAGGTTGTTGTAGTGGACAATGGAAACACGCCAAACGATAGGTAGAAAACACGTGTAAAGGAATTATTCCACATAATAGCAGAATGATTTTATTTGCTATTATCCTAACAATATCATGCAGAAGTGTGTTATCAATGGAGCCATAAAGTTTTACAACCTTAGAACAATAAAACATAATATTGGAACCTAAAATCTGTATACCTAAAGTTTTACAACCTTAGAAATATAAAACATAATAAACCTTATGTATATATGTATACCTAAAATCTGGCAGTTGCTTCTTCTTGAGAACGTCGATGACAGGCAGAGGCTATCTCTAGTGAGAGAACATCGGAGCACTTTGGTGGCAAGAGGCTATCTCCGGCGACAGGCGGGAGGAGGACGACGATGAAAGGAGGATGCAGTGTTGACGAATCTGGAGAGAGGACGCACCGTCGAGAAGGCAGAGGACGACGACGACGATAAGAGGATGCAGTGTCGACGAATCTGGCGAGACGACGCACCGTCGAGAAGGCGGAGGAGGACAAGCGATGGACGAGGAGGAGAGGCGGAGGAGAGCTTGCAGACTGAATTTAGGGTAAGATAGAAAGGGACAAAATGTCCCGCATCAGGGTATTTTATACCTAAATTAGCGAGGACTTTAACGAGGACATTTCCTCGCTATGTACTCGCTAAATGAAAAGCGAGGACATTGCGAGAAAAAATCCTCGTAAAAAACTCGCTATATTATTGCGAGGTAATTTCCTCGCAAAATCTTCACTATATATCTTCGTTATATTATTACGAGGACAATTCCTCGCTAAGTCCTCGCTCTGTGTCCTCGCAAAATGTAATTTTTCTTGTAGTACAGTTCGCATCATGCGTCCATGTTCTCGACTCCTCCGCATCCCATCAACCCCGATGCTCGCGCACCTTTGGCCTCGCTCTCCTTAGTCGCCTCCTCCTTGTCCCAACGTAAGCATCTCATAGTAGTTGATCTTCCTTCACTGCACCATTGGTTCCTCTTCTATGCATGAGTCTACACCGATCTTGTCTCTCAAATCCAAATGCGGCCTCAACTCGGACCTTGCCTCGCATCATGTGGAGAGGAGATTGGGAGAAGAAATAGAGGAGAAGAAGAAGATCGAGTGTAAAGAGAAGGAATAGGGGTCATCTGTGATCTACTTAAATGGCTACCAGTAAGTTAATCATCACTGAATTGGCAAAGATTGAGAAATTAAATGGGGTAAATTAGGAAATGTGGCACTAAAAAATAAAATATGTCCTAATTTATGATAATTTGGAATATGTCATTGAATCCAATCCTCTGGAACTTGACAATAATGTCTTTAAAGTAGAAGTCAATAAAAAGAGAAATGGAAAATTGATAAAAAAAAAAGACAAGAAACCTCATGTCACAAAAGCTGTGGAATGCTCTGAAGGAGAAGTATGATATGACTATAGAAATAAATACTCAACTCTTCCTTCAAAAGTGTAATTCTTGCAAAATATAAAATGGGCAGAGTATCGTGGAGTATGTGAATAACATGATTATTATAGCAAAAGATTTATCTAATGTTAGAACTCTTATTCCTAAAAAACTACAAGTGGCAATTATACTTAATAATTTGTTAAATAGTTTTAATATGACTACAACAACAATGAGAATTACCTCATCTCTTTAACTCTCAAAATTGCCAGCAAGATTGGGAATTAAATGAGAGATTATGACTAATTGTTGGAAAGAAGAGTTAAATCTGGAAGAAGGCAATATTGACCATCAGAAGCTTAAGAATGATAAAGATCAGAACAGAAGGACTAAACCGAATAAAACATAGTTCAAAAATTAATCACATTTAAAGATGCTATAGGGATCTTATCATTTGTGTAGTCGATTTGGCCACTTTAGAACAAATTATGCAAACAAGGATAAAAACAATGGCAAGGCAGTGAAACAAAAGGACAATAAAAGAGTTTTCATGGGTAGAATTTACCTTTGTCTCTCTACAAATTATACTTTATATAGAATACTCATCAAATCTGTCATTGGTATTCCTTATGAGTTGTGAAATGAAAGAAAAACTAATATTAATCATCTAAGAAAATAAGATTCAACAGTTCATGTACTCATTCCAAGTCAACTAAGGGATAAATTAGACTTTAGAATATTAAAGTATAGATTTATAGGATATTGTGATAAACCATTAGAATATAGATTTTTCATAAGGAAAAATGAATTATTAGGTATAGAGATGCTATATTGCAAGAAATCTAGAGGAAAAATAGTATACTCAAGATAAAGATGAACCATTATCTGTAAATGGAAATGATTATTTTAATGGTATTCAAGGAAATGATCTAAAAAATGAGGATCAAATAAATATAGAAAATACAAATGTACCCATGGAAATAGTGGGGAATGACCAAAATAACCAACCAAATATGGAAAATATAATGAGCTTATAGATGACCCACCTAATGCTCTTAGTAATAAAAGAATGAGAACTTAGCATTCGTGGATGAATTATTGTCATTTATATTCTTAAGAGCCATTATGTTTCTTAACAGTTATAGATCAGGAAAATCACATGAAACCCATTACATATAGTGATGTGATTAAATCACAAAAGAAAGATTTGCTATTCGAAGCCATGAATGATGAAATTGAATCCATGAAAAAGAATAATGTTTAGGAATTATATGATTTACTTAAGGAAAGAAAGCCTATAGAATGCAAATTGACATTCAAAAATAAGCTGAGGGTAGATGAGTCAATTGATAAGTTCAAGACTTGATTATTAGCTAAAGATTACACATAAAAGGAAAGAATTGACTTCCATGAAACATATTCTCTAGTAGTAAAGTTTGCATTTATTAGATTTATACTATCAATTATAGCACATTTAAATTTGGAATTACATTAAATATATGTTAACACTGTATTTCTTAATAGAGAATCGCAGAAAGACATAGACCTGTCAATTTCTGACACGACACGATAACACGACACGAACACGACACGATATAACCGTGTTTGGGTTTATCTTTATCGTGTCTCGTGTACTTATCGTGTCTAATAATTAGACACGATTATTAAACGGGTCGTTTTCGTGTCTAAGGTAAAAAATCCAATAAGTACACGATTAGTACACGTTAACTAATCATGTACATAGTACACGACTACCTGTTTAGTATACATTAAATACACGTTATTATATTAATATTTATTTATCATTATTTAATAGATTTAACTTGATTGCATTATTATAATAATACTGTAAATCTGTAATATACTAAATATACTAATTATGTACTTATATTATATCAATAATACAATATAATTAATTAACTTTATGTCTATATATAAGTGCATATAATAGTCATTTAGGGTTTCTTCAATTCTTCCCCTTCAGCGGTTCGGTCTTCCCCCTTAAATGTTTATTCGTGTACTAAACGTATATTCGTGTAACGTGTAATATGCGTGTAACCGTGTAATATACGTGTAACAGTGTAATAAACGTGTACTCGTGTCAATCGGATCGTTATCGTATGAAAACAACACGATTCACTTAAACGTGTACTTAACGACTCGTGTCGTGTATACACGTTAATAGACAGTTCGTGTTTGAGTTTAGTATTAAGTACACGACAATTAAATGGGTCGTGTTTGGGTTTACTATATACATATATTATACACGTTTATACACGACACAACCCGTTTGATAGGTCTAGAAAGACATACACATGTACCAACCTAAGGGTTTTCAGGTGGAAGGAAAAGAGCGAAAAGTGTGTAAATTGAACAACTCAATATATGGATTAAAACAATCTTCTAGACATTGGTATCTCAAATTTTACAATGTGATTGTTCAAATGAGATTTATCTCAAATAGATTGGACAATTGTGTGTATGTCATAAAAAGTGAGAGTAGTTTTATAATATTGTCTTTATATGTAAATGATATTTTTCTTATCACAAATAATATGGAATTATTAAATAAAGTGAAAATTGAACTTAGTGGTAAATTTGAGATGTAGGGTATGGGAATCATCTTATGTCTTTAGAATACAGATTCTTAAAGATCGAAAGTCTAGAATGTTGAGTATAAATTAAGAAAAGTATTTACACTTAGTAGTTAGTACTTAAAAGGTTTGGATGCAAAATTGTGTCTTGCACTTACACCATATGTGTATAAAAAAAGATTGAATAAAAGTCAATGTCTTGAAAAGGGACCGAAACTTCTAGAAAAGCCATATATACAAGTAGTTGAAAGTTTAATGTATACTATGTTATGCATTATACAGGATTTAACATATCTAGTGAGTTTGGTTAGCAGATATCAAAGTAATCCTGGACCAACACATTAGGAAGCTATTAAGAGGATTATGAAGTATATCAAAAGTCCATTGCGTACAAAATAATATACCACATGCAAATGCTGGAAGTATTAAGTTATTCAGATGTAAACTTTAGAGGTGATAAAGATGATGGAAAGACCACATCTGGACACTTGTTCATCTTTAGTGTTGATACTGTATCATAAGGAAATAAGAAGCAAGGTTGTATTACTAAATATACATAAGAAGTACAATACAGTACGTAGTATAGCCACTACACATACTTTTTGGATTAAGAAATTTTTGAATGACTTGGATCTTAATCTGATAAATGGACTAGTCGAAATATATTGTGATAATTAAACAGAATTAGTTTCGTAAATAGTGGTGTTAATAGTTTAAGAAGAAATTAAGTACATTGAGATACATTATTACTACATTTGTGATATTATATACAAAGAACAAATAGAGATGAGTTATATTTACACCTTAGATATGATTGCTGATCCAATGACAAAAAAGATTCTAATATAGAAATTTGTCAAGCATGTAGACTTAATGGAATTAAGTAACATTTCTATAGATAATGGAAATAACACACATTCTCATGTAGAAATTTACTACTTAGCCTTCACAACTAATCAAAAGATGTTGAAATATGGTCATTAAAGACCATGTAACGAAAGATTTGAGGAAATTTCTCCCTTAAATTTCAGAAGCGGTGGAGGGATATGAATAGTTTCGTTGTCTCCTTTATTAATAAGAGTTGTCTTCTATTAAAGTAAGATTTTACAGAGAAATCTTCTTGAAAATTTCATTTCCTGGAATCCTAAACAATGATTATTAGAGATCTACGCCATCAATGGATGGTGGTTACCTGAAACTAGGGATTTTTTTTTTTAGATTTTCCATTCTTTTGTTTAAATCACTAACCATAACTACTAGTTTTGGAATGGATGACTTAGACAAGGTTATAGCTTTAGTTAATGGACAACCTAATTAGGTCCTTATTACCTTAATTACTACCGAGTCCTATATATTTGTATATCTCACATTGATTTTGTACGTAATCTCTGATTTTATGAGGGATGCAATTAGTGATTGCAATCTGCATGTAAAGCTGGAGATTCACACGAATGCAAGATGAGCTGTAAGAATTTTCCACAAACATCCATGGCAAGAATCACAATTTCTGCATTCTCTCCAATCATAATCATATTGCATGAGGAAATTCACACGCATCTCTTTTTCCCACACAAATATTGTATGAAGCCTTCCAACCAAATCTCTCCTCAGCACCTCTATATAAGTCCTCCCCTTCTACCCATTTAAGATCATACATAGCTAGGCAGCAGCAATCAATCTTCTGTCAGAGAACGTTCACAGATTTAAGTGCTCTCTTGGCAAAACATATATTGATCACCATCAATATGGCAGTGCACAGCACCAACGTTGTTGTTTCCAACGTGACTCTTTCCCTTGCACTGGTGGCCGGAATCGTGCTGTTCTCCGCTACGGCGGCCACGGCGTGCGAGGTCGATGCAGTGGGGCTCCTGAGCAGCTGCGGGCCGTACATCGTGTCTGAAGGGCGGAAGATAGCACCTTCAATAAACTGCTGCGACATAGTCAAGAAGACGGACGTCGGTTGTGCCTGTTCGACGCTCGCCGGAAAGCTGCCTCCGCATATCAGCATGGATAAGATCTGCTTTGTGGCTAGCTTTTGCGAGAACCCCTTGAAAGTTGGCTCCCATTGTGGGTGTAAGTTCGCATGACACCACTCTTTCTAGTTCTTGTTTTTATTGGCTGTGAGATTTGTAGAAGGTTTTTTTTTCTTTTCATTTTTGTTGATTAATTTGTTGTTCTCTGATCTGTGCTTTATATCTCGCAGCGTACACAGTGCCGGAAAAATGCTAGAAGGAGAAGGGCGTGTAGAATGGCTGCTGAATGGTATGGTTTACAAGTAGTGATAACAATTAATATGAATAAAGTTGGCTGGCAGGAGGGACTGCCATTGGCATGCATGTGTAACGGATGTATGTTTCATCCAAATCATATCTCCAATGGATTGTACCCTGTACCAAATAAATATATATAGAATGCTCTACTTGATCTGATAAATCTTGTTTTCTATCTGCTCTCTCATTTCTGGTTGGAATTCTGCCAACCTTTCTTCATACTAATAAAAAAAAAGAAGGAAAGGAATGGATGTATTTGTGTTAATTACAATACGATATGTTGAGATTTAATCAGAAATTTCAATATTATTTCGCCCTCGAATCCCTCAAATCATGGATCAATCTTTGGCCTCAACTTTCGTTTTATTTTTTTTCTGTAAACAGTAATCTATTATATAGATGAAATAAAAATTTGCCACAGTATTGAAATGTCAGTATTACACCATCAGAATATCACAAAAATTTGGCACAACAGCAATTAAAATTATAACTCAAAATTCAGAAGTCTGGTAGATATTTCAACTAACAAAATGTTAAGCATATCGTAGGATTATCCTCCTGTAGAGCAGGAGTTAATGTATTGTAATCCATTCCTTGTTGGGGAATATCAAGAGCCATTGAAGCTTGTTCCATCTCTCTCTTTTGCTGGAATGAGGATAAAGACTGTAGAATTTCATTCCTTTGAAAGCTTGTACCCAGACATTCTATCTAACAGTGTAACAAGGAAATAATATCATTTGTAATTATATTGGAATTTCTGTAAGTGTCCCTGAATGTTCTATTATTTCTTTCCTTCCAAACAGACCATAAAAAGATTTGAACAAAAGTGTGAGAGCCTATTAAGGATGTTTCAAATTTCAGCACAGGAGGAAAAACAAATAAATCTTCAACTGAAAGTATAGCAGCATAAATGCACCCATCAGTAGTATGAAAATAGGTGTTTGGCAGATTCACAGTTATTATTGCAAAAAATACATAATTCAGAACCCGACGAGCCTCTTTTGAATAGATTATCCTTGGTCAAGATTTTATTACAAAGAACTAACCATGCAAAGAGTTTGATTTTAAGTGACACCCAACAATCCCAGATTTCATGCATATATTTCTGTGTCCACCATCATTTAACATATCATAACAAGATTTAACAGTGAATGCTTTACTGGTGGGTTTCCATATTAGTAAATCCTCTTCTATTAGTCTTGTGTTGTTGAAAATATTTGATAAGGTTTCTAACTGAACATGTAAGTATTCAACAACATCAACACATACATATATATGGCATCAACACATCCTCACGCAAATTTAAGAAGTAGCCAAAGAAGATAAATATTAAAAGAGAAACCCAGCTGATTGCAACCTTTAAAATCTATGTGCACAGCTGCAAGCAAGAAACATGGCTGTAATTAATTCAGTGCAGAAATCATCCCTTGCTCTTGCCATCCTTGTCTCGTCGCTGCTCTCGACCGGTGACCGAGTGCTGGCCAGCACGTGTGACGAGAAAGCTGAGTTTGGTAAAGATCGTGTTCAAGTGCTGCGAGTTCATGACCAAGAACGACGAAATGATGGTTCAACCGACGAACGAATGCTGCGACGTCATCCAGCAAGCTGACAGCATCTGCGCCTGCAAGTATACGTTAACCCTGTCGTTGAGAAGATCGTCAGCATGAAAAAGCATTCAAGTAACCAAATGTGGAAGTAAGCATGCGAGAATACGAACGCTGCCACGTGATCCACCAAATCGACATCACCTGCGCGTGCAACTATTTTTTTCTAGACGGTTACATACATATATATATATATATATATATATATATGGTTAATTTTCAGATAAGGTTCGACCTTACTTAAGTTAAGTGAGGCTCATGAATTTTTTCAGTAAATCGTGTTGTATTTCATTCAAAAATTACTAAAAAATTAATTTTAGTGTTTATTGAAAAGATAATTTCAGTATTTACTGAAAAAGATTGAAATTATAATTTCAGTAATTGTAGATTAAAATATATATAGTTTACTAAAAATATACATAACCCTTACTTTTCTTAAGTAAGATAGGACTCTACCTGATCATTACCCATATATATATATAGATTAATTATCTAGTGGGATCTGACCCTAATTAACATAAGTAGGGTCCTAAATGTATACTATTTATTTTACATCTAATGGTTTTGGTTGTTTTCAATGTTTTTGATTTCTTAATTCAAATTTTAGATTTTAATTTGATTCTATCCTATATTGTAACAAGTGATATGTGAAGAAGGTGGGTAGTTTTCTTTTTTTGAAAGGCAAATTATTTTAGTTTTCCTTAACTTACATGGTTAGTTTTGGAAGTTTTAAATCCCTATTGATTCTAATTTTGATTAGCTATACGTACATCTGTAATCGTTTGTTTTTCTCATGTTTTGTTTCTGAAACCTTGTTGGTGGAGATTTTTGCCGTTTGGTAGCCTCAACGGTGATACAGACATCAGCGATAAGTTTCCCATTTTTTCGTCATCATTTTCTCGAAATTGAGTCCGTTTTGAAATCTTTTGTATGTTGACCTCATTTGTGTGCATTTGATCTTTTCAAAGTAATCTGAAATCGAAGTTTTTTGTTACATTTGTAGAGCCTTGGTTGGGATATGTGGAAAAAGAAATATTGCAGGTTTCTCAATGATTCCTTGCGATATATAAGTTGTCCTATTGTATTTTATTTTTTGGTGTGGCATGCAATGCTTTATTGAATCATGAGTACTGTACATGTTTTTTGAATGTTTTTCGTGTTGTTCATTGGGTACCAGAGTGGGAACGAGTTTTAAATGTGATTAAACCTAGAGTATTTCATTTCATAATGTTATTTAATTCATTAAGTACTGATCTTGAGACTGAATTATGAGGGTATATGTTTTTTGAATGCTTTTCGTGTTGTTCCTTGGGTACCAAAGTGGGAATGAGTTTTAAGTATAATAATAAAATCTGGAGTACTTCATTCCATAGTGTTGTTTAATTCAGTAAGTACTGATCGTTAGACTATCTTGTGTTTAGAGAATAATGCATTATTAGGTTTGTACTGTTTTGTAATTACTAATCTTTTTAATTATCCATATCTGTTGATTGAATGTTGTTTTTTAGATTTTGGGTATCAGAGGGGGAATGAGTTTTAATTGTGATCATAAAACGTGTTTTTTGTAATTTATAGTGTTTTTAATTTAAATAAGTACTGATCATGTGACTATTTTGCGTATAGGGAAGGTTGCATTATTAGGTCTATAATGTTTTATAATTACTTATTTTTTTAAATACGTGTTTTATGTAATTTCATTATATTTCTAATTTCAATAAGTACTAATCATGAGACTATTTTGCGTGTAGGGAAGGTTGCATTATTAGATTTGTAATGTTTTGAGGAGTTAATTGTTCTACCTCTTTTACATGTCAAAACTAAAGTAAGTGGTAGGATTGGTAAGCCAAAGGGTGCATTCAATCTGATCAAGAGAAGCATGCACAAGGAAAGCAATGCAAGAGATGTGGAAAACACAACGAAAACCATTATTCTAGAAATTGTCCACAGAAGAATACAACTTTGCCAAATATTCCATTAAGGTATTTACTGAATTTTCATCTATATTGTTTTTATTATTAATCATTTAAAAATTTTGAAATTTTTTGTGTGCTCTCATGTTACACAACATTCGAGATGAAGATCAATGCAGTAGTAAAGGTTCAAAGACTAATAATATTGATTCACAACATACTAATTAGTTTCATTTATGTTAAATCTTCTTTATGTACATAAAAAGTTTATTCTCTGTTTAATTTAGTAGACATTTAATGTAAAGCAAGTTTTATAATTTTTAGTTGAATTGATAATGAAATATTTTAGAGTTTGCCATGTATTTTTTCAAATTTGATGATGTAATGATGTTATTCCACATTTTTCTGAATGAATCTTAATTTATGCAATATCAGTTTATTCAAAGGTTTGAATTGTTGAATATTCAGTGATTGAACTGTATGCAATGGAATTAGTAAGACTCAAATTTTGTAAATACTGATAAAATTTTAAATTAAGCATTTACTGTTATAATGTATAACACAAAACAATCTTTCAATTATAGTTCAGAAGTATTTGACTTTTTACAAGTTGTATACTAGAATGTTTCACTTACTTAAACAATTGTCTACATTTTTGTAATGTTAAGTAACGCAGATCGTTGTTTTTTAAATAATTTTATTTCAAAGTAATTACTGAAAACACTATGTGGACTAAAGTTATGCTCAAAACAAGGAAATATAGTTTTTCTGTCCACAAATATAAACCATATATCAATATGTATATGATTCACCAAAATGATGCAGAACATTTCAAGAGAGTATATTAATTTACATATAACACCAAAATCCCATTGATGTTATCATAGCTTAAACCAAATTTAAATATTCCAATTGAGTAAAAGAAACACATTGTTATCAATTAAATTCAGTAAATACTAATAAAATGTGAGATTCAGTACATAATGAAATAATATGCAACACAAAACATCCTTCTAATAACATGACATTATATTTTACTGTAACAGAAAAAAAAACTCAAGCATTGTGAGTCAATGTATCAAACATTTTTTTTTGTTGTTAACGATTGAGATAGATATTATTTCTTCGGCTTCAATGCCAGATAAGAAATACAAAGTTCAGTAATATTACAGACCCTTAGGCTATACAGCCTCTAAAAATCCATATTGTTCCATATAAGACACCATATAGTTTAGAATATTTATCAAAAAATGGGACGAAGAAGTATTGTATCAAAAAATGTATTTTTCTATATGAGCCAACTTCCTTCATTCATTCATTCATATCATCCTGGGTTGCCTCTCTTGTTGGTGTATGGGAGGAAGGAATAGAAGGTGGTGCAGCAAGAGGCTCCTCAGACTGTGGTGTCATTGCAGTTACAAACTACAACATTTCTTCTTTCTCGAAACCTAGTACAAGATTTTCCACCCAAAATTGCATCAAACATATAATATCAGTAATAATCCCAAAAGCTGACTTAGTACTATTGCGAAAGATCCTACAATTTCTCTCTCTCCAAATCAACCAGAGAATGATCTGGAGTAACAAAGTCCACATAGTAAAAGGCATTGCAAAATCTTATTTTTTCAAAACCTGCACCCAATCGACGAACCCGAGATGGAGTCGTCGAAACAGAAACAATGTTCGCGTAGATCTGCTAGATGTAGATCTGCTAGAATGCGTAGTACGGTCGGACAGAGAAAAGGAGGGAGAGGCAGATCTGCAAGAGACAGATCTGAGAGGTAGAAGGGCTCGCAGATCTGCGAGAGGTAGATATGAGAGAATGCACAAGCAAATTTTGAGACCTTGTTCCCGCAATAATGGCATTCCTGTAATATTTTATGAGCATACAATGGCCCATACTACAAGCACAAAGTCGGAACCAAGCTGCAGGGAGGGCGTCGTTGGCCCGGAATGTCGGCACGGTTGCTGTAGGGCATGAGCTCACCACCCCAAGAGGCAAAAACAAGGAAAGGGGGGCGAGAGAGGTACCATTTTGCCGCCATTCCTGCCCCTACGCACTGGTGAAGCACCCCTCGTCGGAGCCAATGCCCTGCGAGCCCTGCACTAGGTCCTGCTTTGCCGTGCTCGCGCCGCTCCACAGCTCCCCATGCCATGCACTGCCGTCGTTCCTTGTGCAGACGCCGGAGCCTGCAACAGGTCTAGCTCAGCCATGCTCTCACTGCTCCAAGCCCTAGCCGCCGCTCGTGCTCCCGTCGCTAGTGCGAGAGGCAGATCTGCTCCTGCCGCTCCCCCCAGGAGAAGCTACCCTCCCGCCGCTCCCACCGCTACCGTCGCTCCGCCACTCCCGCCGCTCCTCCCTCTGTGCTCCCACCGCTCCAAGCCCTAGCCGCCGCTCGTGCAACAGCTGCTCCCGCCGCTCGTGCTCCCACCGCTCGTGCGAGAGGCAGATCTACGTAGAAGGAGGGAGAGACAGATCTGCGAGAGGCGGATCTGCTCCCGCCGCTCCCCCTGCCAACCTCACTTGGTAATGTATCAAACATTTCATAAACGTATAATATGATATGTTATTATACCAGATATAACAAGTAATTATAATAGGACATTATAACATTTTAGCCAATGTATCAAAAAATTCAGAAAATATTACATGTCATTATATGATAGCTTCTTCATTAATGTTCCACACACTCATCTCTAATCCTCCTCTGTGATATCAGATTTTTTCAATAAATCTACAGCAATCTCAGATCTTAGTCTCGACATATCATCTTGCTTGAATGAAAAATAATTTTTCAATGCAATGGATTCTCAAACATTTAGGAGAAATATGCCACAGTCGTTGCTTTCTAGGGCCTATTGTGGGAAATCCAAGACTGATGTAAGATACCATTCATCAATGGTATTGATTGGATATTTTGATTGATTGAAGAATATCTTTATCCACATTTCCTGTGTATTGACGAATACATAGTTTTGTTGGCAAGTTGCTGAGTCATGAGTTAATGTTAATTCAGATCAAACATATGCAGTAATACTAAAAGAAAAATTTAGAGAATACTACAATTTAGTTCCACTGACCCATCTTCGGACTTCGTTGTCGTGTTTGTCAAGATATTAGTACTTATTTTGATAAATAAACATTTTTTTCAGTAAATATGGTTTCACTCACATCAATGTTCTTTGGCTTGTGTGGCAGGAGAGAAATAACAGAATATTTAGGGGTTTATATAAGACCCAATACATGATTATCGGTGACATTTCTGGTTTGTTTCATTGTTGGGTAGCTTCTCTGGCTACAGGTTTTGAGAAAGATGAAAATATTAGAGCCATCTCTTCTTTTCAGCAGAGCTCTGGATTGGCTCAGAGTAGCATCCCACCTACTAATTTTTTGAGTGACATGGAGTGTGACACTGGTACTCCAGCTCTCCCGTCTTGTGATTAACCACTGGTTGATTGAAGTTCTTTGCTGACTTTTGCATCTCCTTATGGCTGGATCTCATTTTTTGATGTTAAAACACTACTGTACTATTTTGGTTGTCACCTGTTGTGTGACGAGCTCATTCTTTCTGTAATATTTTGGGGAACACTAATTTGGAAAACTGATATTGGTACTTTTATATAATAATAATATCACCTACCTTTAACAAAAAAAACAACATTCAGTAAATTACCTATATAAAGATTATGCTGTTAGTTTTTCCTTGAGGTTATATGAGACAGAATGTATTGTTACTTTTTTAGTTATAGTCTTATTACTTGCTATTACTGAATTTAATATTTCAGTAATAGTTAAGTCAAGCTTTTTTATTGATTATTTACTGATATTTTGTATTTTTCTCGTTTTACCTACTAATTAGTAAAAAACAAGGGTTTTTGCAAAGTTATATAAAAAAGTGCATGAAAACCTATATCCATTTACCAAAATATGTTTTTTTTCCATGTAACAGATGAAGGATAATAATGGTTACCTTCTCTCATCGAAGAAACATTTTGTAAACTCAGACGTGATCGTCTTGTTGTACGAGGGGGAGTTGTAAATTTTTTTCCCTCTGATCTATCCATGTTTCTTCAAGTTCCTATTTTAAAGTGTGACCATGTCCATGGAACCCTACATGGCTCTCCCCTACCGGGTGCGTGGAAGCACTCGAGGAGTCTCGATTCGGTCACGGCGAAGATGGTGAATTCGGAGAAGAAGACTAGACTCGGAAACACCAAGGAAAGATAAGAAAGATAAGGAAAGAGTTGTCACCTAGTCTTTTAATGGAAAGACGAGGAAAACCAAAGACACAAGAAAACCAAGAAGCAAACAAGATGCAGAAAACATGTGTGCTCCATGCGTAATAGATAAAATGCACAAAATGAATGCGAGCCAGAGAAAGGATAAGGATTTTGGTTACGCATGGGAAAGGGGTTAGACACCCTCATGCGCTAGAGAAAACTCGGTCTTTCTAGGTTTCCTACTTGTCAATGGTCTAATGGGTGTGTGCTTGCCTATTTTGAATGTACATGCTAAAGATGACTATAGAAAACACGCTAAATCAAAGAAAAGAAATGAAATAAGCGGAAAAAGTTAATCTGAGGGTCAAATGTAAGCATTGAGAATGCCGCTTTACTTTACGCCCATGGGCGATGAGGAAAATTGTGAAAATCAAGAAATTCTTGGAAAGCGTCTCACAAATCAGCGGAAATCTAGATAAATCAGAGAAAATTAAATTGGGAAAATAATCCTCTTTCGGGTCAATGTCGGCTTTGTTAAGCCTTTTACTGTAAGTCCTCGGGCGATGGAAAGTCAAATCAAATCTAAAGATGCGAAAATTAGAAAGAATCCGGAAGACGGTGAGAAAACCAAGCTTGAAAAGAGTTGGAAAAACGTGCATAAAGTAAAAAAGAAAAGGCAAGAAAATTACATGAAAAAGTGTGACAAAATGTGCAAAATGCATGTGTGAGTGTAAAAATACGAATTCTAGGGGCCTTTGTGCAAAAACCCTAATTCTGAATAAAAACTGAAATTCTGAAGCCCAAATCATCAAAAATACATAGAAAACACATTCTATGCAATTAAGAAGAAATCTGAGGTTAAATGTGCAAATATGTGCATTTCTGACCAAATTGAAGGTTCCTAGGATTAAAATGCAAATATGCCACTAAAACATACATTTAATGCAATTCAGTGGAAATTCGGGGTAAAATAAGCAAGAAAAAGGATTCAAGAAAGTTTCAGGGGCAAAATAGTAAATTTATCCTAGAAAACAGGCATTCAATGTGAAATCTATAAAGTGTGGGGGGCTAAAATGCAACTTAACCAAAAAAAAATGTATTTAGAAGAGTTTCAGTGAATTTCAGGGGTTTTAATGCAATTTAGTTAAAGAAATATGCATTCAGAGAAATTCCAGAAGAATTCGAGGGTTAAAATGCAATTTAATCAGAAAAATATACATTCTGGAGATTTTAGTAGAGTCCATGGGTGTAACATCTGGGCCCGATTATCCTTTGTATTTAATAAACCATGTATTATTTGTGATTTGGTGCTTAATGGTTTATTAATGGATAATCGGTTGTTTCTTGGTTGTGGGTGGTTTTCTGTGCATTTGGTTGCAATCTGGGACCAATTTGGAGTCCGATTGGA
>JAMKQA010023014.1:0-15351 GCA_024699735.1 Posidonia australis
CCCCCCCCCCCCCCCCCCCCCCCCCCCCCCGCCCCCCCCCCCCCAGTTAGCGGCGGGCCTAGAGAGAGACAGCGACGACAGGGAGACTGGTAGTTGGTCGGAAAGAGGACGACGGCGGTGGAGGAATGCACGGGAGGACCAACCGGCGATGCAGGATGTCGTCCGGGCAACAAACAGGCCTCGTAGTACGCGTGGGAGAGGCAGCCAGCTCCGACGGTGCGCGCGGGTGAGCCAGATGGCTCTGGTGTGACGTGCGGAAGATGCGGGCGGTGCAGTTGACGACGGCTAGGGCATGCAGAGGGGCCGACGACGTGTGATGGATGTTTCGGCTCCCCTGTGACCGTCGACGGGGGGAGAAGAAGTCGGGGGGAGAGAGAAGTCGGGAAAAAAAAGAAAAGGAAAAAAAATGGTTTAACCTAATGCTCTGGTACCATGTTAAGACAAAGATTAAGGGGTAAAATCAAATTGTGTTATTACTAAAAAGATGATACATATTTATAGAGTTTATAAGATACTTATGATTAAATGGATATCTATTAACCTAATAATCCATATTACTTAATTCTAACAACTATGTTGTTGGAAATAATAGAAAAATATTTGATAACAGAATACATGACTCAAATATGTAAAAGGTCAAGCTTATTGGTGAATATTACCTGTTGCAATGGAGGTTGCTTCTTCTTTCTTTTGTTTGTCCAACGTGGCAGCCTGATAGAGTAGAATAGCACCTAACAAAGTGGTTGTGCGGTAGAGTGACGGTCTTAGCAGAGTAATGGAGTGGTAGTCCGATGGAGTGGAGGGGTGCTTGATGAATATATAATTTATACATATTTTATTCCTTATATTTATTAATTATTGTATATAAATAATGCTAATGGAGGTGTTTTGAATAAATTTTACAAGAATTTGGAAACCTAAAAAGGATTTAGAAAAATAAGGGGAAAAGAAAAGAATGAGGAACTACGTTGAACATTCAATTCTAAATTTTCATATAATTAAATACTTGGTAAAATATCATCTAAATGATTGAAACAAAATAAATGAAATTCTAGATGACGTGTGCATCTTTCAACTGCCCAAGTGCACAGATGATGCCTCTCAAGTGCTCGCAGAGGATATTTTTGACTCAATAATTAGTTGTTGCGATTTTCAGTTGTAAATATCTAATGTTTGAAGTCAAAATTTAAATTTTGTAATCGGATTTGTTTCCGACATAAAGAAGTCTTTGTAAATCTATAAAAAAACTATTGTTGTAGATCTATGGGATTATCTTTCACTCTTTAGATTCATGTAAATTTCAGATGTTGTGATTGAATTTCTCTTTGTTTCTCATGCTTTAATGTTATGATTACTTAAGTTAGATGTATATTATATGAATCTTTGTTATATTGATAAATTTTGATAAACTAATATTAATTACATTTTTTAGTCTATATTTAGGAAAAAATAATTAGTGATCATGTGTGCAATCTTATATCTAATGTATATCATTTCATTTAGTTTAATTTATGTGTTTTTATCTAGTACTTGATATTCTATGGTGCATTGCATGTACAATATGTGTGTCAGGATAAAAACTATTGAATTAAATTATTTAAATCAGAAAGAGAGATAGAGAGTAGATTTAATCATGCATCTTGTATTTACATGAATAGATTTGAAAATCTTAGTTTCCTTTTTTTTCTGAATTTTTTTAAATGTTTAAAATCAATTAACTCTTAAAATTGATATTTTTACTCCATTTTTTTCATTCATTATTAACTGACAAATAATCTTTACTATTACTTTATTTTTTATGAGATCGATCGGTATTTGTATACGTATTATATAATACGTTGTATACTTGTAATTATTTAAGATTTTCACATCAACGATCGTACGATGGAGTTGCGTGCTTGGCAAAGTAGTAGTGTAGTTGTGCAACGAAGTGTTGTAATTAAGTGATAGTCCACGCGATGGAGTGGGACGGTGGCCAATGGGAATATGTGATGATGGTTGAGAGAGATGTTTTTCCGAAAAAATGGAAGAGTGAAAGTGAGTAGGAGTATCCGAGTATGGGACCAAAGGAAATTAGGGTTAATAGGTAAAGGTTAGTAAATAACATGTACATCTCTTGAGTTAATGATGATCCATAACATACTATCCGTATCTTAACTAAGTAAGTGAATGGGTTAGTAAGCGACGAATTAGAGTTAAAGTATATATGAAATCTCTATCCTAAGTTCTTAGCAAGTCGTATTAGTGGATGATACATGATTCATTTACAACTTTGGCTGCATTCCTGGATCTTCAAGACAGAACGTTAAACAATGCTCATCAATGTTGTTGATATTATTTTTTCAGGATATTCAGCCTACAATGTAGTAGAAATTTCATCTTCGGCCGAAAAAAAGGAGAGACAAATGTGGGGCTTCGAACTGCTGAACTAATCCATGCATGTTCCGATAAATCTTGGACTTATCTTACAATGTTGGACACATGCAACAATTTTAAGTCTAATTCTGTACGTAATTGGAAAACAAAGTAGTGTTAGCGTATCATACATGATGATGACATCAAGAACAAGAGGAGAGATGAAAACATATCTTACTAAATCATCATATAATTACACAAGTTTCATTTAACCCTAGAACAATAAATCTAGTTACTCATATAAGAAGAAAAACTCATGCAATCAAAAGTAAAGACTTACCTATATCTAGTTTCACGTTGGTAATTGTAACTTGTGAGGGTTTGTTAACTTTGTGCAACATCGACGATCATCTTTTTTATTTTTCTCATGATAAAAATTACATGTTACGAGCTTTCTGTTTTGAGGAAAATTTATTTCAAAAAATGGTTTGTGTAGGTGTCTATAAGAATTTTTTTCCCGTAGTCATCTTATTTTTTTATTTTTTGTTTTTAAAAATAAAATCTAATTATATAATTATTTAATTTATAAGATAATTTATTATGTGTTAAAGTTTCATTCTAATTTGAGTTATATTGATTATTAATTTTTAATCTAAAATTTAACGATTAGAATTTAATAAAATATGTTGAATTTTAATACTTTTAGATCAAGGATCAATAGTTGTTTAATTTAAATGAAAATTTTACTGTGTATTTATAGATATTTAATAAGTATATCTATACGATTATTTCTTCTCTCCTATATATTTATGAAAAAAAAGGATGCCTACCTACTTTTTATATGTAGACATCTACATAAAAAAAGCCCTCAATTTATTTATCCTTTTTATCACAATTCCATTTAATGGACGACCTAGATTGTGAGTTCATTTACATCTCATTAACTCCGCCTTTGTATGATCACTTCTCTTAGTTTTTTTGATATAAATAAATTTGTAGAAGAAAAATGAAAGAAAGGCTTACAATGTTGCGCCAATTCTCACAATTACTAATAAGGAATTAAAAAGAAGAAGAAGAGCGAATTAGATAAATTTAAGAAAATAAAATAAAAACCACGTCGTTCAGTTAAGAAAATAGAAAAAGAAGAAGAGCGTATTTATGGAAATAAAATAAAGAAATCACATAGTTCTATTAAAGAAATAAAAAAGGACAAGAGCACATTATGTCGATTTAAGGGAATAAAATAAAAGGTCAATTACATAGATTTAAGGAAATAGAATGAAAAATTACAGATTTATTATTAAGGAAATAAAAGAAAAGAATAGCGGATTACATAGATTTAAGGAAATAAAAATAAAATACCGTTCTCCCTCCCCTATAAATTGAGATGTTCTCCCTCCCGTTCTCCCTTTTTCCCCGCCACCATGACAAGAGGAAGTCCCGCATTCTCAAGGCATGACCAGAGGAAGAACCAATCCTGCCCGTAGGCGATTGAGGCTTGGAGACTCAATCATGCTCCCAGAGAGGTAACGTGTTATCTTCCAATCGTTTCTTTCTTGGAATGCCGGGAGAAGATGGAGTCGATTTTGTTGAGTACCTTCTTTGTTTCCTAGTGTTTGTTTTCTCTTCTCAGTGATGCCGTCCTAGGGTTTCTGTTTTTTTTTTTTTTTTGGAGTATGGGGCTGATTGGATCTTCGTTTGTGATCTTTGCTGAGATGAGCATCGGTTGAACAAAAAAACGAAGGGTAATAATTGATTCGTGCTTCTTACTTGTTTTTTTTTTCATGGATATTCAGTAATTTGTTGCTGATGTGGATATTATGGAGCTTTTGATTGATCAGAAAACCTGATGATGCGATAGCCTCTTTTGGATAACTTACTGCGGTTGTATATAGAATTTTTGTTCTACAAGTTTGTTCTTTTGATTCTTTCTGCGGTTGATTCTCTTCCCTTTCTGTGTTTTGCTATACTTTTTATCTTTCTGAAGCTAAGAGTTCTTTTAACTTTTAAGCTCTCATGTTGAGTTCCTCTTTAATGTGAGTTTCATGTGCTATTGTTTGTGCAATGCCCCAAACTGTAGGATCGAAAATATACTCTAGAAAAGAGAATAAACAAAATATATGTTGTTCAAATAAAACTACCGAGCACTAGATTTAATAGATATCACTAAAGTAACAGAGACCATTCACTAAGAAATCATTCACATAAGCATGTATAGAGATTTATATTTGTTCGGATTTCGTCTTACTCCAATTTTCACGCATTATCGTCTCGTGAAGGTTTACTACTTTTTTTCCTTTAAAAGGCGTAGAAATATCCATTTACATTTCTCATTGAATCCTTCGTAGGTTGAAGGATTCAAGTATACCTTCTCTTACAATAAGGGATTGGGAAAATGAAAATCAAATGATTACAAGAGAAAATGGAGTTTATTTGATGATTTAGGAAGACTTGAAGAGGTTAGACGATATAGAAAGTCTTGTATCTTCAAAAGCCTTTGATGTTTTTATATAAACATTTAAAAAAAAAAAAGTTGTTAAAATAACCTAGGTTGGCATCCACAATACGTAGTGGTCGTTCACGCGGACGTCTATTCAAACCTTGTGTAAAAAGATACACTTCAACGGACGTTCGAAAAATTATTAGATTGTGGCAACATTTTAGCAGATGTCTATAGCAGACGTCCGAAAAATTATTGTGTTGCATCATTGTTTTAGTAGACGTTAGTTTTTTTCCTATGTTATTGCCTCTGATGTCTCTACTGGTAGACGTCTGAGCGAACATTTGTTTTTGGTTAGAATGAATTCTTTGAATAAATATCTACTATATTCTTGCAAAAATCATACCACCAAAAAGGCAACAAATTAAAGTATCTCTAACCAACATATTCAAACCACTTTGACCATAGAAATGTTAAACACAAAATATCTTTGAGTTTTTCAAACATCAAATATTTAAATCAATTCACATGCAACTCACATGACATCATCAAAATAATAAGTTAAAATTCTAACAATCTTCTTCTTTTTTATGATGTCAAAAACACCTCCCCTTTTTAAAAAGAATTTAAGCATAGTTAAATAAAATATTAAACACATTCACCATGAAAGATATAAGTACATTCACAGAACTTAGGCATAATTTAAAAGAAATATTGTTCAAACATTGTTCAAAGAAACTACCACAACTAAAAGATTATTTACAGTCAATCACATCTCCACCTTTGCCATATCAAAAACTCTAGAAAAGGGTTTTTGATACCCAAATACAACAAAAATAAATAAAAAATATAATAGCTAAAAAAACCCCTCTAATATCAAAAGAAAGCATTGTTGATTTGTGTATATGTTTCACTTACATTACCAATAGTCTTGGCAAAGTATATACGTAGGTTGACCAAGTTAGAAAAATTTTTCATTCGCTCACAAATGGTTGGGAGAAAAAGACCACAATGATAGAAGAAACAAAGGATCTATCAACAATGATTCTAGAGTAACTTATGGTAAGTTTAATGGCCTATGAAATACAAAAAACAATCTTGACTTGAAACAATTAAAATTAAAAGCAATCAAGAAAAAGAATTTGAAAATGAATAGTTTTCTAAATTTTGTGATGAGCATGGCATTATACATGATTTTATTTTCTAGGACTTCAGCTTAGAATGGTGTTGTGGAATGAAGGAACTGTACACTTCGATAAAGTAATACTTATAAGGTATTTTGAACTGAGGTAGTTAATGCTATTTGCTACATTTGTAACAGACTCTTATTTGGCCTATATTAAATAAGACATCATTAGAATTGTTTTATAATAAAACACTAATAATTGCATATTTTAAGGTTTTTGGGTCTAAGTATTTTATTTTCAATATTAAAGATAATTTAGACAAGTTTGATGTCAAATCTAGGACATATTTTTAGACTATTCTTTTCATAGCAAGGTATACAAATTTTTTAATAAAAAGACTAAAGTTGTAGTAGAATCTTTACATGTAAAGTTTGATAAATTTTTTACTCTGGTTTTGTGAATGATGTTTGTGACGATTTACTTTCTTTGCATGATCTTTCATTATATAAAAATGTTACTATTAGAGATGATTAAGTTGAATAACCAGATATTAAAGATACTTTAGGTTTGCAAAAATAAAGTATTTATCAACTCAAGGGTGTTCATTTTGAAAATTAATGATGCTTTGTGCAAGTGCATCTTAAAATTTGAAAAATTTAGACAATATTGTTCGTTTTGTGTTATAATTGAATGTCTGCAACAATTTAATACATGCTTTGCTCTTGGTAATAATATTCATCTATCAATAATGAGTGGGAAAATGTTGAATAAGTTCAGAGACTTATTAAGTCATGATAATATGGCAGATATGCTCTTTTATGAGAGAAAACCAAAAAGTTTTCTATTGATTTGTGAGGATTACACATATATAAGTATTAGACATTACACATATATAGGTATTAGACACCTCATGGATATATGGATATCCAATAATTCGTTTAACTATAAAATATATTCCCACTTATTCTAACACTCCCCCTCAAACTGGAGCATACATATCAACCATGTCTAGCTTGTCACATAGAGACTCAAATACACCCATTGCAAGATCTTTGGTGAATATATCTGTTAGTTGCTCTGAAGAGTGCGTATATGGAGTAGATATAACTCCATTCATAACCAGATCTTTTACAAAGTGGCAGTCAATCTCGATGTGCTTTGTTCTTTCATGAAAGGTGAGATTGTTTGCGATAAAAATCGCAGCTTGATTATCACACCTCATAGACATAGGTACCTCAACATCACACCCAAGCTGCTCAAGCAGTGACTTCACCCACATCATCTCACACGTAGTTTGAGCCATGGATCTGTACTCCGCCTCTGCACTAGACCTGGACACCACATTTTGTTTCTTGCTCCGCCAGGTGACCAAATTGCCTCCCACATACGTACAAAAATCGGATGTGGATTTTCTATCACCTGCATATCCTGAATCTGAGTAGGCCTCAACTCTGGTGTTATTATTTTCCCTGTATACCAGACCCTTTCTTGGAGTCTTTTTCATATAAGATAAGACCCGAAGAGCACCTGTCCAGTGTACCCTCCTAGGCTCTGGCATAAACTGGCTCAGAAGACTAACTGCATAAGAAATATCAGGTCGCGTCACCGTCAAGTAAATGAGTTTGCCAATCCGCCTGCGGTATTGATCAGGATCCTCCAGTAGCGTTGAGCTGCTATCACAAAAAGATGGTGACTGCTCGATAGGGGTACTTTCTGGTTTGTATCCCAGAAGGCCTGTCTCCTCTAAGAGATCTAATACATACTTCCTCTGTGATAGAATCATCCTACCATGTCCATATGCAAACTCGATCCCCAGAAAATAGCAAGGCTTTCCCATGTCTTTGGTCACAAAGTGTCTGTAAAGTTGAGCCTTTACCTCTGTAATTCTTTCTGTATCACTCCCAGTCACTAGAATGTCATCCACATATACAGCCAGTATGACACATCTACGACCTGTGCGCCTATAAAACACTGAGTGGTCCACTGCACACCTCTGAAAGCCACCATCAAGTACCACCTGGCTAAACTTCTCAAACCACGCCTTAGGACTTTGCTTTAGCCCATAGATAGCCTTCCGTAATGCAAATATTTTTTAGTTTAATATGTAAAATATCATTGATTTGTGATGTTTGGACTGATCCTAATAATTTTCCATACTTTTGTTTAACTACACATTGGATAGATATATAATGAAATTTACAAAAAAGATTAATTGTTTTAAAGTATTTGATAATCCACATACTGGTGAAGCTATAGCAAATATAATAGAAGATATTACCATAGAATTTAACATATATAATAAAATTAATATAATATCTTTTGATGATGTTTTTAATAATAATAATGCAATAGAAATATTAAAAAGAAATATAAGATCAATATTAGATGGTGATTTATTTCATTGGAGGTGTTGTTGCGACATTTTAAATTTAATTGTGCAAGAATGTATAGATTGCATTAGATTTTATATAGAAAATATAAGATCAATTATTTTATTTATTCAAACATCAGTTAAAAGATATCAAGAATTTAGACATCTATGTGTAGAAAATGGGTTAAAACCTAAAAAATTTAAATTAGATGTTCAACATAAATGAAATTCAACTTATGATATGTTAAGTTGAAGTTTATCTTATAGTAACATAATTACGACATATTATAATGCAAAATTTAATTATTTGTTAAATGTTGAAGATTGACATAATTTTAATATAATTTATAATTTTTTAGAACCATTTTATACTGCAAATAAACAATTATCAGGTTAATATTATCCTACTAGTTCTTTAGTTTTAATTTATTTATTTAATATTACAAACATTTTTCAACAATATGGAGATATCCTAACTTTTTGTAAATATTATTCAGTTAATGGAATATAAATATAATATTTATTAGGATGGATCTTAGGCATAGATTAGTTAATTGTATGGTATTTATAGATGATAATTTCAGTAACATGAAGAAAAGTGAAAAAATAGATGAATTTCATAGTAAAATTAAGGAAAATTTATTTATATTATTTGAAGAATATGTTAAAAATTATGATGAAGGTAGTTTTAGTACTTATATATTTAGTTTTGTAAGAACACATATTAGTAGTAGTAGTGGTAATTCATTTTGGAGTAAATTAAATAAGAGAAAAGAAAAATACGTAAAATCAACCATTAATGAGGAATTAGAAAATTATTTAAAATGTAAGTTTGCTTTTAGTAAACTTGAAATGGATAACTTAGATATGTTAAAATAGTGGTCTAATATTACAATTAGATTTTCTATAATTTCTAAAATGGTTAAAGATTTACAAATGATTTTGGCGTTTATTGTGGCATTGGAGTATGCATTTTTTGTAGGTAAAAGAGTTTTAAGTGATAAAAATTGTAAATTGATAGAAAGTTTATAGAAGTCTTCATGTGCTTGAAGGACTGGTACGATACGGTTAATCGTTTTTAGGAGTTGAACTTAAATGACGAATCAAAAAATGAGAAATGAGGAGACGACATCAACTTAAATGGAGACAGGTTCTAATTATGATTAATTAAAATTGGATACTTTTTTTTGTAATTTTTTAATTTATATTGATGTAAAACAATAAGATTTAAAAATGTAAAATATTAAATATATTTTGTATTTTTCAATCGTTTATGTATATACTAAATATTTAAATATTTAATAATAAATATTTTTTTCAATTTTTATGTGTATATTAAATATTTAAATATTTAATAAAAATTATTTTTCCCAATTTTTTTAAAAAATAGACAGGTCCCATTCGACCTAACCTGTGGCTAGAGGTGGAAATCGGGCTGGGCTGGCCCTGGGCCGCTGGTAGGAAAAATACATTCCGCAGGTAGACACATTCCTTTTGATCTCCTCAATTGGGTCACTAGAGGAATAAAGGTACTGGAAGATATTGAGAATATCAGATTTTAATAGATTCCAGAAATAATGATAGAAAGTTAAGGGCAAGTCATCAGGTCCTGGGACTTTGTTTCCAAGTAGGCTAAACACATTCCTTTTGATCTCCTCAATTGTAAAAGGCTCCTCTAGTAATTCAGGGTTTAAAATCTTTTGAGGGAGTAGGCTATCTCAATTAATAGAGGCCTTGAACCTTTTTCCTTGTTAAATTGCCAGGTGAAGTTCCTTTCTATCTCTTTACAAATTGCTTTGGGTGAATAAATTAGGGTTTCATTTATATTCAATGAAGTAATGGTGTTGACCCTTCTACGGCATTTGACCATGTTGTGGAAAATTGCTGTATTTAAATCCCCCTCTTTGAGTCATTGTATTTTAGAATTTTGCTTCTAGTAAGTTTCCTGTTCTCTTTCCAAATCTCTTCACTAAGCACAATAGATTCAGCTAGAGCATCAATGTATTCTATTTGTGATTCTATAGATAATAATCTGTGTTTTCTCTCCTCCCTGATTGAACCTATCCAAGTTTTGATCTGTTGTTTTAGATTTTTGAGCCTATATGCAAAAACAGCTATGGGAGAATGTGAAGAGTAAATATAAGTGGATTTATGCCAACAATCCAGTAAGAATTGTTCAAATCCATTTATATAAAATTAAGATTTATAAAATCTAAATGGGGAACGACCCTAGTCAAGTAGGATTGTATCCAGAATGATGGGGATATAGTCTGATACCACTCTGACCTTTCTAGAGCAAAAAGCATGAGGAAACTTGACCGACCAATCTGTAGAAATGAGGAATCGATTAAGTTTGACCATAGTTGGATGTGATTGAAAATTGAACCAGGTGAAAGAGTAATTATTGGGGGATAAGTCCATTAGGAAGTTATTTTCAATAAACTCATTGAAACTTCTCATAGAAGAAATGATTCGAAACCTAGAAGAATGTTCATAAGAATATCTAGTTACATTAAAATCACTACCAATAACTCAATTGATGTTAACTAGATTACTGAGGTGGTTCATTTCCTCAATGAAGTCTTGTTTTAAATTAGACTCACAGTGACCATATACCCTTGTAAGCCACCATTCAAATCCATCCATACAGTTTTTGAATTTTAGAGAGAAGCTATAAATGACAGGTATGGTATTACTCAGCTCAAAACATCTGTCATCCTAACCTATGGAGGGAAGATGGGACCATACATTGATTTTCCCTCCTCCTAGGGATCCAAGTATACCTGGGGAGAATGTTTCCTTCTTAGTTTCACTTAGGATTATAATGTCACACTTATTAGATCTAATAAGATTATGCACAACTATTTTCTTTCCACTAGTCCTTAAACCTCTTATTTTTCATACTACAATAATCATTAAGTACTGGGGGACAAACGAAGAGAAGTAAATTTCTCAATTGTATTAGTGCAATCATCTAGATTAATGTGTGACAGACCCTGATCTTTCCTGACCAGGTTGAATAAACTCTTAGTTTCTTTCAAGGAATTAAGAGATAATCCAATTTTGCCACAGAAGGACTGAAATTGTTCATAAGAATCCCAATTAAGGGAATCGTTCAATAAAGTGTCAGTATCAGTGTTATCTATTATGCTATCAAAAGAAGAGGCAGAAGAGGATGCATAATTATTTACATAATTAACATTATACTGAGTAGTAATTCTTGGAGCAATGGAATTAATATTACCTAGGGCATGCACAGGGGTAGCTGGGTGTGATGTATGATTCTCAGTATTTAAATTGCCCAGGTCATCTTTTGCCAGACAGTCAAAAATCGCCAACACTTTCTTGAACTTGGCCATAGAGATGTTTCGTGTCTTTATCTTTGCCTCCACGAATCTAGATGTTTCAGTTGCTGCTTGATTCTCCACCACTTAAGGAGGGATTGTAGGAGTCGTTTCAGCAGAGAGGGTTGGTGAAGCACTGCAGAAGCCTCCAGAGGATGATGGGGAGGGGTTAGGTAAGAGATCAGCAGAACTCGAGGATGGGATGAGTTGAGAGGCAGGACTAGAGGATCTGGTCCAGACATTATTGCCGCTCCTGGAGGCTTTTCCACCCTTTGCACCTCTCTAGCCCTTATTGTTCTTAAGTGGTTTTCTAGTGTGGTTTAAGCCTCTAAGTTCTGAAGAGGCTAAGGGTGGTTGCTTGGGTCAAGCAGGAATAGGTTTTGGAATAGAGGGGGTGGGTGCGCAAATGTTCCAACTGCGCCTATATTTTATGAGGTAGACTATTTTACCAAATGCAAAGAACCTTGAGTCAGGAATGTCCTTACCCGAATGGATTCTCACTCTGATTCTCGCGAATCCTAGACATTTGACGCGGTCAATGGAGCGGTCTACCTCAAGGAGATCCGCGAACTCAGATACCATATGGTGAAGTACATCTACGTTCCAAAGGTGATATGGAATCTCTTCTAGTTTGATCCAGACCCCTTCCTCCCTAAGAGTGAAAACCGCGTTGGAGTTGGGGGACCAAGGGATGAAGGAGGCTGAGAGTATTTGGAGTGAAGACTCATACATACTGAGAGTTTCGTTTCTGATTGTGGGGGAAGGGAATTTTGAAAGGAACTTTCCTGGAGAGAAATCCTAATCTTCGACCCCAGGTGGGGTTGGCCAATTGTTGGAGATGTGTTTCTCCAGGATTTCTTTAGTGAGTTGTGCGGAGTGCGCTGTGACTATGGCGCAGCAGGAGAGGGATAAGACCCGTCATAGTGGGATAATGTTAGGGTTGTGGTGGGAGAGACTCGTCATAGTGGGAGTAGAAGAAGAGAAGGTTGTCGGTACTTGAAAAAATTTGCAAATCGCCACTGAGTGGGATGAGGAGTTGCATTTAAAATACGTGCCAGAAAATTTACAAAATCTCTTAGAATGACCACGGAGGTCGCAACTGACGCATCGTCCAGGAGCATAATCTGATCATGTGTTCCCTATTTTTTATCTTATTATTTGAGAAGAAAAGTGGTGTAGGTAGTCTTACACTCTTACTGGAGAAGGTAGTTTTAATTTAGAAAAAGTGTAGGTATTGTCATACCTATTTTGAAGTCCAATTATTTCATATTTTCTGTACTCAATCCCATCGCTAATCTAAATAAAAAATTTCACTGTCTTTGCCAGTTTGTTCTTGATATTTCTTTCCTCAACTTGACTGCTGTGTGATGCCTTGGTGGTTGCCAAGCCGGTAAGATTATGTAGAGATATGGGCCATTTATTGGTATAATTACAAGAGGATGAGAGTAGCTTTAAGAAAAAACGGATTCTTCCCTTTGCATGCCTTTGCACAACTAATTTCCCTTGATGCATTAGTACTGTCTATTTTGTGCTTTTAAACTCAATCTTGAGATTAAACATGTTTCCCTCTCCTAGCATTGTGTCACAAGTTTTGTTGTACATATTTTTTTTTGTGGATTTAAAAAAGACTTTTTATTTGAAGTGATCTGATGATTATTGGGTCATAAATAACATAAAGCTTTTATGAATTATATAGGAAAAAGTTAAATTAAATCGAAATTCTATTAACAGAGACTTCTGATCTTACAGAGGTTACATTTTTTTTAAATTAAAAAAAAATGCATTAACTCATAGTTTTTGTCAAATTGAATGATTACATAAAGCTCTAACAATTGGAATGAAAATAATCAAATTAAATCAAAATCTTGTATATAAATATTGGTGAGCTATATAGATGTCAAATATGACTATCTTATAGAGAAATATAGATCTCAAAAAAATCTTAGGAAACTGTCTACACTATCTCATGTTTCTAGTTAAACTGAAGAGTTACATAAAACTTCAACAAGTTAAATTGATAAAGGATGAATTAAATCAGAAACTTATATGTAGAGGTTGTTTGGTTATGTGTACGTGAAAACAATATCTTACAAGTAAGAAGATTTTTACAAAAATCTCACAAAATGTGTATTTACAATAACTCTTAGTTTTTGTCAAATTGAAGAATCATATATTTTTATGAATTACATCGGAAAAAGTTAAATTAAATCAAAATCCTAAGAAATGTCTACAGTACTATCTCACATTCTTAGTCAAATTGAAGAATTACATAAAACATTTTTAAGTTCAATTGAACAAAGACAAATTAAATCAAAAATTTGAATATAAAGGTCATTTGGTCAAAAATTTGTCACTCTTGTGGAGGAAGTGTATGAATATAGGTGTCATCAATTGTTTCAACAGAATCTTTGAAAAAAAGATAATAGTTTTCATCCACATAATTTATTATATGTTTTAGGGTTGCAAGTTTTTTTTTTTTAAGTCCAATGATTTCCGAGTCTATATATATATTGCATCTAGTACGCTATTCACGTACCTACTTATGGTCTTACTAGAATGTTGTGATTGACTTTGGATAGTTTGATTTTTGTGTCCATAGACAATGGTTTCAAGAAATATTTTCATTTGTTCTCCTACAAAAATATTCCAAGTATCTCTTAAAAGATTCTTTCCTCTAAAAATACTATATAGTTGAACAAATATTTGAGGTGGTAAACAACATGGGTTGAAACAAATCCTATATCATGTTCAATGAGCATATCATAGATAATCTGACTTCCAGTGAATGGAGCATCATGAACAATGGTCGTCTTAAAGTAATTATAAATATAATATCATAAACATTCCATTATAATTAACATTATAACTTCGTCAAACTCCTCTTCGTCTTAAAATTCTTCTCATTGATCACTTTTCATGTCACTCAATTTACAACTATATATCAAATTCTCTTCATCATATGTCATTTTCACTAATTTCAACAAAATATCATAAAAACTAGTGAGGATACATATTGAAATAAAGAATTACAAAACAAGAAAAAATAGAGATCTTAGATATGTAAACATACATTGATAATTGCGTCATGAATACATGGGTCATGAATAAATAGATGATTTTATATATGGATAACTACTGTGATGGATGAGAAAGAAGTATCTACAAGATGATAGGACCTTGGATATGTGCATATACAGAGTAAATTTTCACTGATTTGAACAAAATAGTATAAAAACTAGTAAGGATACATATTGAAATAAAGAATTACAAAACATGAAAAAATAGAGATCTAGAATATGTATATATACATAGATAACTGGATTGTGAATACATGGATCATAAATAAATCAATGATTTTATATATACATAATTTTACTGTGATAGATGAGAAAGAAGACGGACCTTGGATATGTACATATATAGAGTAAATTTTTTTTTGCAACATCTCTATAAAAAAACTTAACATTTTTAGAATAATATTTTTACATTTAAAAAACTTAAGCCATATCCTTGCAAGAAAAATAATTTTCGAAGAAGTAATATTATCATCTTAATCATTGGTTTCAATTACTAATAAAAATAACAAGAAATGTTATTTTTTTCCATTGAATCAATTCTTGTGAACATATAGATAGACATGGACATCGGGCCGGGTCGGGCGCACCAGACCCACGGGCCGGCGGCCATTTCCCGCCCTGTGCGCGGGCCGGCCCG
>JAMKQA010023016.1:0-46512 GCA_024699735.1 Posidonia australis
ATGTTTTCCATGAGATATTGAAACATGGCTTATGTGTATGAATGTGGACCCATGTGAGGGGTGATTGCATGGTACAAAGACCATGAAAGAATGTGTGGCTTTAAAGACCATAGGTAATGAATTGATGCATAATGCATGTGATTTGCAAAGAGTTTTATGAATGGAAAATGGTTTTGATAAATGTTTTGAAATGACAAATTGCATATGATTTTAAAGAGATTAAAGGAAATTGTAGGAACCACAATGAAACCAAGACTTGCCGACGAGGTTGTGAGACCTTTAGAGATGTTGGGGACGTGTCCTTGGTTGTGGTTGCCGAGTTTGCAGTCCGGGTAGGAGCCTTGAGACTGTGGTGGTACTGTAGGACTCGGGGTATGAGAGACCCGGACTACCCTCAGTGCCGGTGCTGGACAGGTATGGGGTTAGAGTCCCCAGGTGCTCGGGCACCATGGTGTCCCTAGGATGCACTCTGTGCTTGTACCAGTGAGGGTACATTTTGAGGCTACGACCGGGGCGGTTGAACTCCAGCGCGGGGTGGTTCACCGCAGCACTGCAATGTGGGTGTGGTGACATGGAATCCTCACCAGTTGCTTGTAGCCAGGTCGATCGCCTGTGGCCAGGGTGGTGCGACCAGTTTTGGAATGGAAAAGTGTGGATTTGTGTGTGGACTAGTTCCTAGCCCAGAATTGTGATAAGTTGTGTTAATGGTTTTAAATTATGTTTTGGGCTCGGAAACTAGATGAAGTGATTTACTTCTCCTGTGTTGAATGCAGAGGTTTATGAACGAGCATGAGGTTTTGAAAGAAAAAGAAAAGAAAGTTTGAACTGCCATTGTTTTCCAAGTTTTTCTAATTGAATATGTGATTTTGGCAATGGTGGTTTTTCTGGCAATGTTTTTCGTGGGTTTTAGCGCTGTTTTTGGGGCACGTACTGGGTGACATTCCTGTCACTCACGCGTGTTTTTCCTTGTCCCCTTTGTTTCAGGTGCTCAGGTGTAGGAGCAGTCTAGTCTGGTGCATCATTTCGAGCCACGTTTGCCGCACACAAGTCTGGGTGATTAGCTTTATTTATTTATTTCTGTTATTTAGATTCTTTTAGCTACTCTTGGGTAGTTCTTGTACTGTTGTATAGCATCGGGGTGTTACAATGGCACAAGTCAAGCATCAATATCAAGATCAACCAATTTCAAGCTAGGGGCAGCTATTGCAGTGTCAAGGGCAATTGGTTCAACACTAGAGGCAGCCAATGCACTACTAGCTGCAATACCAATAAGGACAATGCTAGTTCCAACCGCCACAATAGCCAACTCAATAGTAGTATCAATGCTAGCAGCGTCTCAATTACCCAATGTATGCTCAACAAGGATGGCTAAATAATCAATACCAAGGACAATAATAGAGGCAAAGGAGTTAACACGCCGTCCCTCCACTCCAACAATACGAACATAAGAGGCGAAGCTATCCACCGCCCCTAGAGCCACTCCACGATGTCTTCAGAATATTGGTGGAGAGCAACAACCAACAATCTCTGGCATCTACCCAAAATGTTCCTAATGCTGACTTATTCAAGTACTGTCCGTATCACTAGAAGAACGGGCATACACTTGAGGAGTGCTTCATGGTCAAAGATAAAATATATGATTTACATGACCAGTGGGAGATAATGTGGTCTGAGCTTAAAGCAAGGCTAAGGGAAGCCCAAGGGAAGTGTGACACTCCATTTTGGTAGCCACTCGCTTAAGGATTTCTCTGAAAAAGTGTGTTGGTGGCAACAAGGCGCTTTCCCACGCCAAAGCCCATTTCACACCCAAAACCTTAAAACCAGCCCAACACCATTAACCAACCCCAAAACACCAAGCCCAATGCCACTTGTGGCTCAGATGAGAAGTAGAGCATGCCAAGATCCAAGCAAAAGGGTCTGACTTAAGAGGATTGTGTGTTAATTGCATAGTTAAGTCAGGGCGGGTCTGGGGCGTGGTTGCCCTAGGTCAATAATGGCAGGCAAGGGATTGAGCTGTCTTTTCACCAAGAGAACATCTAATACTTGCTTCCCATTGGCCTGCCTAAATCTAGGCATGTTCCTTGGTAACCCTAGTCCATCAAGCCCCTCCACCTAATCCCAATCCCTATCAAATTCAACTTGATTAAATCTTAGCCCCTCATCCTTAATCAAGATTCAAATCAAATGACACTCAGCCCTTCTTTCCTCTATAAAACACCACTCGCACATCCAAAGTCCTCATTTTGGCCTCCTTGGCCCTGAGCACACACACAACAACCATCAACCACCAACAGCCACCATTTTTGACCACAATCCCACATTTTTCAACCATCTAGTAATCACACAATATCCTTCTAGGCCTTGCATCAACTGCATTTCGCCAAAGCACATCCCTTTCTTTTGACAGAGCCTCCTCTCTCGCCCAAGAATTTCATTACACTCCACTAGTCATCGTCGATTGTCTAGCCACCTTCATTGCCAGTTGTAACCTCCATTTCCCATCCATCTTTACCAAACCACAAACAAGCTACACCAGACCCCACGTTACCCTACTGAGCCCTCCACCAACATTACTTCAGCCCTCCAAGTCCACCTCAATAGCCGCTGTGCACTGATCGTTGGAGAGACGCCACCATGAGCCTTCGACAGAAGAGATAACCCACAAGTCTCCACAGGTTCCTCTCGTCTCTTGCTGTGTGTGTTTATCATTTCTTGATGTTATTGTTGCCTTGTAGTGTTTCCTTGTGCATGTTTCTTCTCTGTTATCATGCCACTATACTCATACATGCCAAGCATTCTTGCATCACCAGTAATGGGTTGAAGTGGGTGTGAAAAGGGTTGACGGCCTGTGAACTCACCTATCCCCCATCTCAGCACATTCTCACCTCCCTCCTTCTTCCTCAAGCCTTCCGAGATGCCCACTTGTATCTCCTTGTTGCTTGGATTGCCGGCCTATGAGCTTGTGGTTGCTGGTGAGATGAAGGGAAGATGGTGGAAGGTCATCACTACATACATTTGCCCTCATTTTGCATCGAGCATTCCTTCATACCCTTGAGGACCTCTGGAAGCACTGGAATGTGTTTTTGGAGCATCGTTGGAGCCTACAATTTGAGAGCTCAAGTGAGTTCACCGACGGACTCCAACAAACGATGAGCTTTATGGGTGAAGCAATCTGGCTAGCCTCAACCCCGTCCAAGCATCCAAGTATGGCCTCTCTCTTCCCCTTTAGCTCCCCATGTGTCATAGAGCATCCATGCATCACTACATTTAGGTCTAGAGTGAGGCAAAGCTCGCTGCTCTGTTTTGCATCCTATAAGCACATGTCGAATGTGTGGAAGAAGAGCATGGGCAAGTTGTGCAGTCTGGACCAGGAACTAGCTAAGCTCCCTAGCATCACTTCACTTTGTTTCATCCCCTGATCATGCAATGTTTTCCCTCTGTGATTGTCTACATTCACATTTCCTTGCCTGCGTGTGTTTCGGCATACACTCGTGATTTATTTTCTCACTTGTATTCAGGCATGGTTCCTTCGTCTCCTCTACTTACATCACATGGTTTTCTCATATTCTCTAGCATTTCACATTCATGTAGGGTAATGATGTTTACTATGTCTATTCCTTTTAATCGACGGTTTGGAATTCACATTGCATTACTGAGCACTAGATTACACCATTTTCTGGTCATTCATCCCATTTACATCATCATGACATATACCATTCATGGCATCTTAGACTTAGCATTCACTTGATTAGACTTAGCGAGTATACATGAGCATTTGCATTTGGTGACACAAGCGAGCAAATAACCAAGAAAGATCGACTTCTCGGGCGTATAGGGGCACCTAACACATTTCTCATGCGTAACAGGAGTCCTTACCCTTTCTCTAGCCCACGATGACCATTTATGTTATGTCCATTAGGCATAGAGTATACACATTCATTCATCTATTTGCATTATTTTTTCTTTCATTTTATGCATCCAATTCTCCTTGTCTTCTTGGTTATAGAAGATTGGTCACGACTCCACTTTCCTTTCCTTATCCTCTTTTCTTTGGTGATTTCGAATCAAGTATTCTTCAGATTCACCTTCTTCACCGTGACCTTATCGGTTTCTTCATGTGCCTTTTGGTCATACGAGGAGTTTCAATTCTGGCATGATCACAAGAAGCGACATGAGATGCAGGTTCATGAAAATCCAATGCCAAACCATCCAATAGTCCACAGGAAGGCTGAGGATGTCCAGTCAACTACTTGCCCAGAATTGACAGTCATCCAACACATGCAAGCAGACTTTGAGCATCCATTTCAAGACAAAACAGAACTAGATGCACTAGCAATGCTTGCTCAAGAGAAATGGTTAGAAGAAGATCTAGACGAGCCTTGGGAGGACATGTTAGAATGGGTGACCCAAGACGACGACACATGGGAAGAGGAAGTCGATGATCTTGCTGTTCTCAATCACTCCAGCTTCCTCACCTTGAACGAGCAACATGGATTAGATGACCCTAAAAATACAAACCCATTCGAACTAGCTAGAGAGTCATCATTAGTTTCGAGGATGAAATTATAGTCTTCCAAGATATAGAGCTGCTTGCACTAGAAGAGCGTTCACGCCCATTGATCAACACCAAGAATATCAACAACTACATGCTCCAAGGGATACTCGTTGATATTGGTGCCAGCCATAGCATTTGCTCCCTATCCACCCTTGATTCCTTAGGCATTGAAGAAGGTATGATCACTAGACGTCGCTTCACATGTGCAGCTTATGACAAAAGTCAAAGAGAAGTGATCGGGATAGCCTCGATGGATGTTACCATAGAATCCCTAACCAGTACCACCATAGTAATAATAATGGAACAAGACTTGGCCCAACCATTAATTTTAGGGAGGTCCTAGTTAGCAGAATTTGGTGCTACAGCATCCCTTGTACATCAACTTCTCAAATTCAAAGATCAAGGGGAAGTAATCATCATTAGGGCTAATCGCTAGATAGATTCAAGGGTAGACTAGGAACCCACTCGATTGGAACCAGGCATAGAAAGACCCTCACTAGAGCTGAACAATGAAAGGCCTCCAGAAGGGTGGTATGACTATGACCATTGGTACGATGAGGGGGTGGAGTCTCAAATGTTCTAGGACATGGTGGAGCAAGGCACTACAAAAGAGCATGTCATATCAGAGAAGACCTAGTTTAAAGGAGGAGCAGGTCTAGATGCACCCATTATAGAGGAAGCTTTTGACAAATCACTAGATGAACCTGCATAGGTAAGTGATCTAGAAGACCTACTACTCATGTATGATGAATACAACGACATGGACTGGTACAACATGGAGGCTGCACTCAACACTCCTTGCTAGCAATCACATGCCTTTCAAGTACTCCATGCAAGGGTTGACCCTCCTCCTAAGCCTTTAGACCCTATAGAGAGAGTTACAAAAGAGTATCTAGTGACAGTCAAATATGAAGGCACTCCAGTGAGCTTTGGTAGAGGTGCACATGCTCAAAAACACCAAGCCACCAAGGGGCATGCAAGAAGAAGTAGGTCAAGAAGAGTCCAACCTTGACCCTAATAAAGCAAAGATAGGGCATAAGCTAAAAGAAAAGTCAGAAGTTGCACCACAAGAACTTGATCGCTTTACGTTGGTGGCAGGCTCCTACAGTTGCCCACTAGGTAGATCCCTCCAGCTGGGAAGGGGAATACAAAACCCGATTGTGCTCGACTAGGGGCTACGTCAATTCATTGAAACATGTAAATAAGACATTTAATTTCCTATCTTCTTTTCTTTATTTGTCTTTAGTTTCCTTTAAATACTAGCCTAAATTTATATAGTAATAATATTAATAATGAATTGATGAGTGTGAGTCACACCTGACAACTTAGAGAATCAAGCATGATTAATAAAGTATTATCTAAGGTTTTCAAGTAGAAAATGTGACACCAAGGGAAGGTCCACCAACTGGTTGTGCAACCTGAAAGTATCTTTAGATCCATGGAAGTTACATATACTCTAGAAGTACACCCATAGTCAACATGCTAAAACTTAGATAGAGCCCAAGACCAAGTATTGGTTGAAGAGAGAGAATTGTCTCCCACATAGAAAGGAAGAGGAATAACTAGGGTAACCTCAACCATGTCCTATTCTTACACACACACTACACAGGAATGAAAGGCAAGCTTGGAGCCTAGGCATATTATAAAAACCCACTCGTCCTGTATAGTGTGGCATCCTAACATAAATTTCAAATGGTAATGATGCATGAGCACACTAAAAAAAAAACCTAGAAAGCACCCAAAAGAGGGTAGTGCACGAAAAATCGAGTATGCCGTCATAGCATAAATCCAAAAGATAGTGATAGGTGGGTACTCAAAACAGGATGAGAACACAGTCAAGTAAGTGTGCTATCATAGCATAAAGCCAAGAAGGTAGTGATGGGTAGGTACTTATAGAAAAATATTAAGAGGGGGGAACCCTAAAAGAAAAGAAAAGCAAAAGCAAAAGAAAAAGGAAACAAAAGAAGCCCAGAAGAAGAAATCAAGAAAAGAAAGAAAACCTTGGAAATGTTAATGGCGCATTAGGGCTATAAATTAGCGAGTAGGACCCAAGCTAAAGCCAATGTCGAGAGCTTGCTGCACTTCAGGTCTCTTCCATTCTTCCATCACATATAAGTAAGGGGCATAAAACCCTAGAAGATCAAGGACTGAGTAAATAAAGGAGACAATGAATGACTAAGGCTAATGCAAGGTTGTAAGTTCTCGAAGGGCAAAGCATGATAAAGGGAAAACTATCTCACCATGAATAATACAAAGTAGTAATGCTAGGTGTGTAAGAGGAAGGGTTGTGACCACACTTATCAAACAATATTAGAATATCCAAATAAAATAAAAAATAGAAAATCCAAAAAGTACCCAAAAATTAAAAAATCTAGAAAAAACAAAAAAAATCAGAAAATCCTAAAAGACGCCAAAACAATCCGAAAAAGAAATTAGCTAAAGCAATGCCATCCATCCTACAAGTGAAAACTTAGTAAGTAGGGAAATTGGAATTAGTCTAACTAGTGATGCAACAATTGACTTGCCCAGATTTGGAATTTGCGTCCTACTCAAGCGTGTCTTGTAACTTGAGTGTGTTTTCTCAATAAAGACATTGCTACTACAATGATCTTTAGAATATCTACGGATGACTCACAATTGCCATCCACTAGGTTCTGATTTTTCCACCTCTTCAGCTAAGGCCTAGACTAATTCCCTCCACCTAATTTCAAGTATAGGGGAGCATAGGATGACATTGCGGTACCTTTCCTAGGTAAGAACAACTTAGCCAATCTCTTATGGTTGGGAAAGGTACATCTATGATTACTAATATGTGTTAGTGAGTGTGCAGGCAATGACAATATTAGCACCTCATGCACAGGCCATTAAAACAAAAGTCCCATAGTGTCTTCACTCACAGCATATTTTAGACCCAGAGCAGAGCAAGATCGAAGAATGAACTCATGCCTTTGGAGTTCATATAGTGTATATAGACACGTCGTTCTGACTAAAAGACAAACAACAGTTTGGAAAAGGAATGGTTTACTCCCTTACCTGGTTCTTCATTCATAGGACTCCTTTACTTGCCAAGTCGAGTTGTGGGATGATGGTCCTTTTCTAATAGTATTAGTCACACTCGAGGACGAAAAACACTTCGCAACAACAAATTGCATCCATGTATTTTGCATATGCCTATATGATCTCGGACCAACCATACCTCGCCAGTCTAACCTATCACATGGACCATTCATTGTATTAAATGTTGACCGTACATTAACATTGTTTGCTTGAACCATGCATCCATACATTATTTCTTATAACATTGAAAGCGAAGTGTGAACGAAGCATTGTTCTTCAAGAGTGTCAGAAACCATTAGAATATGTGATCCTCCTAGAACTAGTTCACATCCTACATTTCTTTCTATCAATAGAATCCAATTAAGCTCTAGAGTGGAAGCCACAATTATTCTGTTTGATCTTTTCGATCGGTCACAGGATAATTTCCCTACAATCATCGCTTTTAGTTTCTATCCTGTTGAAGTTATCTCTACATGGTTGACATGGTCTCAACACCAGCTATGATACATAGCTCTGAAACCAGCTTGATGCCTCCATACCTGAGCCTTCAATATAACGGCATCTTTCATCAAACCCTTAGCTATATGACAATCTCTCTGTAGACACCCCAATTTTGCAATCACTTGATAGCAGGCTCCTCTGGAAAGATGCTTTGGATGCGACCACCAAAAACATAGCCTTCAAACCTAAACCCTAAACCCTAATTCTCAAACCTAAACCCTGAACCCTAGCTCAACCTAAACCAACAAGCCCACACAAACTAACTCTGACCTAATTTAAGTAAAACCCATGATTAAAAATCAAAACCAAACAAAACTCAATTAAATCATCAAAAAACCTAAATTAATTAAGTAAGAACTATTAATCCAAACCAAAATCAAATAAAATCCACTTAAACCATTTAAAATCCAAATTAATCAAGTGAAAACCCTAATTAAAGCCAAAACGAAATAAAGTCCATTAAAACACTAATCCAAGTAAATTAAGTGAAAAATCCTAATTAAAACCCTAACCAAGTACAACCCAATAAAATCCAGTAAAAATTAAGTCTAACAAAAAAGAAACCCTAATTCAAACAAAAATCAAGCAAAAAACAAATGAAATCAAAATCTAAGTCAAAACCCAAATAAAAACCAATTAAACCAAAATTTAAACTACATCCCTAATTAAATCAAGTAAAGAACTAATTAAATCTAAATTAAAACTCAAACGTAAAACTTTAATTCATTTAATTCAGAAAAACCCTAAAATAATAAAATCCAAAAAGACGCTAATTTAAAATCACTCAAACCCCTAATTAAAATCCAAAAACCATAATTAAAACTAAAACCCTAATTAAAATTCAAAAAACCCTAATCACTTAATTAAACTCAAAACCCTAATTAAAATCCAAAGACCCTAATTGAACTCAAAACCCTAATCCCCAAAACCTATGTGAAAATCACAAAATCAAAAAAAATAATTAAAATCACCAAAATAAATAATAAAAAACTTAAAACAAAAAAAACCAAAATCCTAAAACCTAAACAAAAACCAAAACCCTAATTTAAAGTCACATAATTAAACCCAAAACCCTAATTTAAAATAAATTAATTAAAATCGAAAAAACCCTAATTTAAAACCAATTAATTAAACCTTAAATCACAAAATCAAAAATATTAATTAAAATCACAAAACCTAATTAAAAACCTAAATCTAAAACCTAAAATCACTTAAAAAACAAAAACCTAAAAAACCCTAAAAACCAAAGCCCAACTGTTAGGCCCAAAACAAGCCCAATACACCCCATTTCCTCTTCAATCACAAACTTAGGAAAAGGAAAAAATAATTCTGGCCACCGCCGACGACCCCCGCAATCTCCAGCGTCATCTCTAGCAGAATCCCCTAATCTCCGGAGCATATCCTTGATCTCCCGTGATCTCTGGCCATCGCCCCTCTTGCTCACGCCCGATCCAACGGTGTCCAGCCACTAGAGGATGATCGATGGTTGGAGAAGGCCTCGCTGGAGTTTAAAGGGACTCGCCGCTGACAGACCAAGACCCCCTCTTCGAGCGTTTCAAACCCATAGACAGAGGAACCCCTCTTTTGAGATGCCAACCAAACAATCCCCACCTTCAGAGCCCTCCTCGAAGCCCACTTGCTGCCCTAGAGTCCCCCTAAACCATCATCGGAGCTACAATCAGAGGAGCATCATTGTCGTGCATCGTCGAGAGAGACAGCGTCGCCACCCAGGTACTCCTTTCCCCTCTCTTTTGATCCCAAATAGCTTCCCCAGCCTTTTATGTGCTTTCCGTTGGAGATCACCGCCCTGCACGCTGCCTTCCTTCCCTCTAGTGGTGGGTTCACCACCATTAGTGAGGCCGTCTACCTCCTAGGTCCAGGCGAGGCCCCACGAACCTCTCCTCCTCTTGGGTCCAGGCGAACCCCTGCAATCATATTTTTCCTTGCACTTTAGTGCTGAAGTTTTACTTTGAGCCCCTAGTGTTTTTAAAATGAGTTTTCCCTGTGAGATTTGCATTCTGAACCTTGAAAGATTTCATAATCACACTGATCATCATAAAAGTCTAATCTTCATCACATAAGTCATGAAATATTGCATGTAAGCCCTTGGACTCATAGCATACAGTCATTGAGTATAGGAAATTTGCATCTAAACCCTTAAACTAATTTCAAATTCATCATTTAGGGTTTTAATTGTTTTCACACCCATTTTTGACATTTTTCGCTTCTTTTATTCATAATTTTGCACTTAAATATAGTTTTCACTTGAAAATCATGTTTGCATTGTAAAATAGTCTATGATTTCATATTTTGGTCACATTGGCACTTTATGTGTGAATTTTGTACATTAGACCCTTAATTCTCAAGAAATTATCAAGGTGCAATTTTCCTACATCTCACACTATAGTGCCACATTCTTCATTTAATCCATCATCTATACACTAGGATAGAAGTTATTGAATATATTTTAATCAAGATTTCCCATTTTTTTCATGAATTTTGCATTTTTGCCCTTGATCTCGCTCTTTAACAGGTTTACATCGTTTTCTCGTATTTAAGACCTTGTCCTTTTCATGTTTTCTTGTAAGCAACATTTTGCATACATTTCTGCATATCTTAGACCATGCATCATGCACATGTACACGGTTATCACATTTGGCGTTGTAAAATTACCAAATCGCCCATAGGCCATCAATTCATGCACATGCATGTTAGTTTTTGCACTAAGTTATGCATAATCTATGTATAAATTATTCCTCAGCATTTTCTACATATTTAGGCCTATTTTCATGCATTCTACATAGTTTTCGCTACATTTGCACATCATTCTGTCCTTTTGAGTAAGCCTGCATTCTATATGATTTTCCGTGGATTTTTCCTTTGTTCGTTTTCGAATTCCTTCATTTGACATTTGATTTGATTGCCTTTATTCAGAACTTTTTGGATTTTCTTTCGATTTGATTTGGATTTCATTACCCGAGGGCATACCTTACTAACCGGAAGGCCCACGTTGGCCCAATTGCGGATTATTTTCCCTTTCAGATTTTTACAACATTTTTTCATGATTTTGACGACTTGGGTTGATCCCACTTTTGATCCTTTTGATATTAGTATGGTTTTCGAAAACATTCTTTCCAAAAACATCGTCATTTCATGTGATTTGCTTCATATGTCACCATTTGCCCGTTTTACGTGGACTTCTTCGAGATTTTTCCATTTGATTTCTACAATGTTTTCTATGATTCTGATGATTTGAGTCGATTGCATTTTTTATTCTCTTGATGTCGGTATTGTTTCATGGATTATTATCTTCAAAAACGTCGTTATTTCATGTGACTTTCTTTGTCGTGTCGTGTTTCGTTATTCTATCATTTTGTGTGGATTTCCTTCGCAATTTTTGCATGCATCTTGCACATCCATCTAGTCTTGACTTGGCATTCATATTAGCATGATTAGAGCACAATCTAGGCTTAGTAAGCATTCATCCAACCTTTAGCAAGCGAATTGGACTAGAAAGATCGAGTTTCTCGGGCGTACAAGGGTGCCTAATGCCTTTCCCTTATATAACAGGAATCCTTACCCATTCTATGGCATGTAGACATTTGGCCTTCTCATTTGCATCTCATGCATTCATCCCTTTTTGTTTTTTGTAATTTTCCTCGTCTTTCCCTTAAAAGACTTGGTGGCGACTCCGATTTTTCGTTTTATACTATCTTGCACCTTCACCATTCTGGCATGGCTGTGGCCTCTTCCCTCTATTGCGACTCCATGGTGGATTCTCGGGCGAGCATGGTCACAGTCTTGAAATTGTGTCTATTCGCTTCTCTACCACTTGGTTGTGTAATATATTCCTGAAACCAACTAGGTCATGTAGATATTCCATTTTTGCATTTCCTGGAGTTATTAAAGATAAGATCCTTAAGGTGTCCTAGATCACATAGCTAATGATCCATAACACATTTTCCAGATTTTCCATGACTTATTTAAAAGCAATCTTGATTTTACTTGATTCAAGGTCGTTAGTTGTAGCAGAGCCAACATGCTCGAACTAGTGGTAGATTCAAACCCCTTAAATGTTTTTTAGTGCGAGTCATCAACTGTGGCGAAAATAGCACTTCTACCTCACTTAAATTCGTGGAAATTTTGATATTTTGATCTTAAATAATATGTTTTTATGATTTCATGGAATTTCTAAAGTTTTCCAGACTTTTAACATATCTCTGTAGATTAAGATAAAGATAGGGGATAAACTACAAAAGACCAAGATATTACCTCTATGACAGGCGACGGGTCTTGTTGTCTGTTCCAAATGCAATGCGTCTCGTCGCTGCTGAAGCTGGTGACGAGATAACACTTGGAGCTAGTCATGTAGGTGATGAGCATCTTATATATCTCTCTCTCTACATATTTTTTCATCACAGACTTTAATAAGACATGTGGGGCATTTATAGAATATTACAACGATTTTTTCCATAATTATTATAATTTCTATAATTTTCTAGCACTTAAATATATATATATATGCATATCAAATAAATCTTTTAATTAATATAGGAAAATTTTGGAAATATGGACGACATCATAATTAAGATTATTTATCTTTATTTTATAAAAAACGACATTTTATGTTAAGTTATCACTTTTTTTTAAAATGTTATAACTATATTTAATTCAAGATAATGCTCAAAAATAATGATAAAATCCAAAATATCTATATGATTGCAAATCTAAATTAAATCAGATATTTCCTTGATTTTAACTGATATTTTCTTAATTATTAGAGATTTAAAATTTCAAAGTTGATATCCGTACTTAACATTTTAAGTTTTATTTGAATTTGACATTTATTTAAATGTTTTTCCATTACAATGATGATTTTAAGTATGGATTTGGTCAATATTTGCAATTAGATTAGTATGAGGATATCTTGGGATCTTAATTTTTGAAATTTCACCATTTCAGCTTTTCGACACCTATGCAAGTAGTGACTAACTAACATGGAAATTTTCATTTCCTTTTAGGTATTTATTCACCATGTCAAGCGAAATAGGAATCTACAACCTCATCGGCACTCCATGCGGTGACACAATGATTTTGTCATTGGTCACATAGGCAACAATAATAAATATCCTATTTTTGCTATTTTAATAGTATTTAATCCTGACCCTTGGATCCTCTAGTCGTCCTTGACGAGATCTAGCCCCTAAAAATCTATAAATAAGCCCCCTAGGTCATCTGCTTAAGGGGAGGCAATTCAGAAACCAAGAAAGGTCATTAGAAACCCTAGGAGAGCTTAAGAGAATCCCTAGGGAGGGATTTTGAGAGTAAGAGAGAGAGAGAGAGAGAGACCTTGAGAAAGAGCCAAAGCCCCTACTCTGTCCAACCTCTTTGTGAAAACCAAGATCTACAAGAGATCAAGCCTTCCAAGTGCCAAAACGTGCCTTCAGAGCTCCGTACAACTCTGCTTCCTCCACTCCACGTCTCCACACCACCATCACGAGAGTGAAGGGAGTATTGCTTCAATTCATTTTTTTTCTTACATAATCATTGCATTCATAAATATGCTCATGGCATATGCATGCGAGAACAACCCTCGGTTAGTAATAGTTTTTATTTATTCATGGTATTTGTTATTTTTCTGACATTGTTACTATACCTAGACTAATCCAGATTTGTTTTTTTTTCTTTGTTTGTTTTGAAGGGAAGAAGATTATATAGCATGAGGAAGCCACTAGGCAATATCCTACTATTGATCTAGTGAACTGAGAACCAACATCCACTTCTGCAACAACCAAAAATTCATTTTATTGTAAATAAATATTTTAATGAATTTTATAATGGACAGGTGTTACTAATGTAAGGCTATTTCAATAATTTTATGGTTTCGTACTTAGGTCTCATTAGTTGGCCTGTTTTGTGCCTTATCATTTAATAGTGGCATTGTGCTTCTGTGGTTGTGTGTGCATGAGTGTGTAGGTGGAGACCATTAGCTGGGCTTGTGCTGTGTGTTGGTCAGTGATTAGAGGACGTGCAGCTATGCATGCATACTGAGTGGCAGCTGCACATACACGTAACTACCACCATTAACACTTATTTAAGTGAGAAGGGCTGTGTGTTCTCGCCACACCACCCCTTCCTTCTCCTTCTCCTTCTCCGTCACTCCACCCCTCTCCCTTGAGTGCATCGCCTTCCCCTCCACCTCTCTTCCCCACTCCACTCCTTCCCCTTCCCTCCTCCTTCCTTTTCCTCTTCCTTCTCTTCTTCTTCTTCCCCTCCTTCCTTGTCGGTGAGCGAGTGAGTGAGAGCAAAGCATTAGAGGTTTGCGCTAGCTAGAGGACTTTGGAATTGTAGTCCCACAGGCACATGGAGCTCAAGGAGGAGCTCATGGTCGACCACAGGTCATGGGGGTCGCCAGTGATCATCGTGAGTTACACACCTCACTTTTCTTGTAGGAATGCATGAAATTGGTAGTAAATACTAAGAATGCATGAAACCTAGGTAAATTTACATTTCTAGAGATTATGGTGAATTTATGGAGATTTAATGAGGCATTTATGGCCATTTATGATAGTGGTTGTGTTTTAGGTCATTTTGACCCTTCTAGCTTTATGAATTTATATCTTGAGCCATGATGCATGGATTGTGATTTTGTTTATGTGGTTTTGGAGTAGACTCATGTTTATGTCTCGTGTTTTATTCATGGTTTATGGATTTTTCCTAGTGGGTCCGCCCCTCACTCCCACTTATGCGATCAAGTGGGCTAGGGCTCCTGCCAATTTTCTAACATCGAGGAAATCAGTATGCCATTTTTGAACGATATGCCATTTTGCATCAGATATATCCCCTAGGTCCCTACTTCAGTTCACCGAATTCACTTGGTCTATCGATTCTAGGCCCTTGGGTGTTGACAGCTAACCTAGTTCGATCGACCGTTCCTTTTCGATCTACCAAACTAGGGATTTTTGGGTGTTTAGGTGGCTTTTCGATCAACCGTTTCTGATGCCCTAAACCCAGTTTAGTCGACTAGCCCAATTTGGCATGTCGAACCAAGCCTGAGTTTGTGTATTAAAGTTATTTTCGATAGTTTGCCATATTAGTTTGTTTTGCCCATATTGGGGTGGATTGTGGGCCATCAGTGGTAGTCTATTATGGACAGCTAGTGCGTCAAATTTGTGGATTTTTGAAAGATATAAAATGGTTTTAAAAAGGGATTTCAAAGACATATAGCCCGTTTTGGAAAAGAGATTTTCGTGGTTTCTTTGTATGGGCCAAGATACCATGGGCTATGCTACTTGGACTAGGAGATGTGATGACATTCTCTGGTGGTCAAGTATGTCACCTAGTTGAGGTCGGCATCCAAGATACTGTAGGTGAGTATTCGTCGGGTCTTGGAGGTGTGAGACTCCCTGACTGTCGTCCACGAGGCCGACGTTGAGGTCCACGGGTTGAAGTATTGTCTAGACTCAAAGGTATGATACCCTAGTTGTTATCGAACACTAAGGCTCAACATATCGCTCCATGTGGAGGTATGACATTCCCACTGTCTAGGTACTGTGTGGAGGATGTCAATAAAGCAAACCTTGTGGTGTTGGCTAGGGTGGGAATTTACACTTGCCCCATTGCTGGTAGTGTCCTGATTGACAGGACAACCTTCCCAAGTGGGGTTAACTTTATGAGGGTTCTCTAAGTTGGAGGAATTCAAGACAGAATCACTACTTGTAAGGTGATGGGTCCATGGTAGTGTAGTGCACCTCGGTGGTAGCTTGTGGCCAAAGTTGGTGGCCTAGTGTTGGGCAATACGGCTCAGTTTGGTTGTGGTTTCTACCCAATATGGTCCGTGCTTGAAGTTTCGGCCAGTTGGACTATGTTTTTGGTGGTTTCAGCCAGTAGGGCCAAATTTTGCTATACGGATGATTTCCCAGTGTGTTTGTGAGTTCAGAAGTAAATATGAGAATTTCTAAAGTTGAGGTTTTGTGGTTTTTGCCGATAGGGCCCATGTTTTAGACTTGGTGGATTTTGTGAAAATGATTTGAAAAATTATTTAAAAGAGAAAACTTGGTTTTGTTTTCCATGTTTTTGTGGGGTGTGTACTAGGTGACTTTTTAGTCGCTTAGGCATGTTTTTTGTGAATTTTAGGTTACAAGTGTAAGCTAGCAGTAGTTGGTGAGTTAGTGCATATAACTGAAGTCTCGTAACTTTACACACAGGTTCTTAGCTGTTAGATGCTTTTAAATTAGGCATTAATTTTCTCTAATTTAGTATTTAATTATTGTTGAAATTATTTAGGCTAATTTATTTGTGTTAATAGCGATGCAAGTGTTACAACTACAACTGCATCTCCCGTAGGCATCTTGTCAACTAGTAGAGACGAATCAATAAGTGGTAATCACAACAGTGACGTTGATGTACATTGAAGTGCCAACATCCTTAAAGACAACATCCACAAAATTGGCGTTCATGGTGGGACCGGTTTAAACTAACCCTTGTGCAATGAAATAACTCTTCCCTTGCTCTTATTTATCTTCATTTTTTTAGATTTAGGTGCAATTTCTGGTTTGGAATCCATGCATTTAAGATTTCTTGGCATCTAGACCTTTATTTAGTTGTTTTTCCTAATGATAAATGCTTGTAAATGAAGCTGCCCATAAGGCCAACGCCAAGTCTTGTCGCACTAGAGGCAACGACACATATCGACTCCTGTTGCAGAAGTGACTTGAGCAGATCAAGACTTTTTACTCTAGATCATTTGTTTTTATTTGTTTATGCTATTTTTTGAGATGTACAATAGTTTGAAATAAAGAAAAAAATATATCTTATCTGTAGACAACCCAGCTTTGTGTCGCCGATTGGTGGACTCTTCTGGGAGATTGTTCTTATCGTGACGAATTAAACCAGGCCCCTAAAGCCCAATTAACACCCCTAGAATCCAACCAAGCACCTCAAACCCTTCCAATACCTTGGACAACCACTAAACCACAAGCCCAAGGCTCACTAGTAGCTCAAACTCTCTGGAATGGGCTCAAAATCCAACAACCAGACTCCTTCTTGGATGACTTTATAGATATTCCATTTTCACATTTCCTAGAGTTCACCTCAGATAGGAACCCTTGAGGTGCCCTAAACCACATGGCTAAGGATCTCTAATCCTTTTTCTGGATTTTCTCATGGAATTCTAAAGTTTTCAGGGGTTTTATTGCATCTCTGTGGAATAAGATAAAAGACAAGGGGGTAATCTGTAAAAGACCAGGATGGTGCCTATGTAACAAGCGACAAGTCCAGTCGCCTCTTAAAAAGCGACGTTTCTAGTTGCCAGCTCTAAAGGCGACTAGATCATCAATGCACCAAATAAGCAAGTGACTAAAATCCTTGCGCTCTCTCTCATATAATTTGTCATCCCAAGCCATAATGTGACAGATGGGATATTTATAAACATTATCATGATTTTTTTCATAATTATTATAATTTCTATAATTTTTCAACATTTAAATATCTATGCATATCATAAGAATCATTATAAATGCCAAATAATTCTAGAAAATTATTGAAATTTGGATGACTTGATAATTGAGATCACTTATCTTTATTTTACTAAAAATGAGATTTTATGATAAGTTATCACATTTTATTGTTATAGCTTATATTTTATTCATGATAATGCTAAAGAAATAAAGATAAAATCCAAAATATCTAATTGATTGCCAATCTATTTTAAATCAAATACATCATTGATTTTAATTGAGTTTTCTCGTAATTATTAAAGATTTGATTTTCAAATCTAATTTACTTAACATTTTAAATGGATTTTAAATTTCAAAATTAATTTAAAATATCTTCAATTACGAGTAAGATTTTTCAAAATTGATTTGGTCAATATTTGATAATAGATTCGTAATGGATATTTTCTGATCTTAATTTTTCAAAAATACTATTTTGGTAGCTCGATGCCACATGCATCGGCGACTAGCTTATATGGCAGATTTCATTGCCTTTTGGTTGCTAATTCACCGTGTACAACCAAAAAGAAAATCTCCAGGCTGGTCGCCACTCTAAGCGACGATTGGATGATATTGTCGCCTAGTCAACAGGCAACGAGCTCAAATCTCGATTTTTTGCCTTTTTAAGAGAATTTCGTCCTGACCCTTTATTTATATCTTGTTTTTTACGAGATTTTTAGCCCCCAAACTCTACAAATAAACCCCTAGGTTAAGAGTTTAAGAGGAGGCACTTTAAAAAACCCTAGGAGCCAGTTCAAACACTAAAGAGAGAGAGAGCTTTTTTGCTCCTCCTCCATGTCTAAGTCGTTAGAAGCTTAGATCCATTAGAGATCCAGCCTCCTTCAAAGCCAAATCACACCTCTAGAGCTCCATAAATTGATCTCCACTTCCTCATCCACTCTACAACGTACGAGGGTGGAGGGAATTTCTTCCAACCATTGCAATTTTCTTTTAATATAAATCCATTGCATGTTATTAATATAGCCCATGGCATATGCATGCAAGGACAATCCCCTGGTTAGTATTAGATTTCTCTATTCATGTTGTTTATCTCTTTTTTGATTTCATTTACTACACTTAAAACTAATCTAGGTTTATTTTTCTTAATTGTTTTGAAGGGAAGAATTCTACATAAGCACGAGGACACTGTTGGGCACCATCTTGCCATCGACTCAGTAAACCGAGAACCCACAATATCACAACCTTCACACTCCCGCAAGGTGCCTTGTCAATTAGCAAAAGCGAATCAGCAAGTGGCAATAATAAGAATTGACGAAGTGTGTGGACACCTTGACAATTCTAAATCAACCCCCAAGAATCCATCCACAGACCTATGCATAGTTGTCATGACAGGTATTGCATGTAAGCTGTGTGGATGTTCTAGGTCAGTAGTGATATAGCCCGATCGATCAACCCATTCACCCCATGGACCATTAGCACGGTGCCTTGCGTTGCCTTGCATGGACCTGGGTGCATGCTTGGATATCCCATGAGCCTCCATATCCCTTCTCCACCACCAAAACCCTAATCCTATCCCTTTGAGATAATCCCCTCCATTCATTCAATTTTGAAAATATATCCAATAGCTCCCATGCAAACCCTAGATCTATAAAACCCCACCTTTCACATAGGTGAAAGGGATCCCAGTCTTTGCATCTCGTAGAAACCCAAAGCCTCCCTTACGTCCAAACCCTAGAATTCTTAAACACCATTTGTCCAAAGAATTTTCTTCCTTTCCATTAGTTCTCTAAACATCCCCAGCCTTCTAGCACCCCTACTAACGACCAGTCCACTTTAGCCACATCCAAACAACATTCTTGAATCCAGACCATCATCCCTCAGCCCCACTGTTGCACCAAGCATCATCTAAACAGTCCACCGCCAGCCATCATCACTGTGAGGCAAAAATCAACCAAGCCCATAGGTGTACTTCAGACCCATGTAATCCATGTGTTTCCTTATATTAAAAACATAGTTCTTTACATATTTTAGTGAGTTTTCATTTAGTTTTCATCAATTTTACGTCTTGTTTTACATCCTTTGCATTTTGTAGCTGTGGGTTCACCGTTTCTGTAAGGCCACTGACCATTAAACATGAACTACGACTAGCTAATGTGTTTTACATCCTTCCTTGCTTTCTCCCACTCCTTGGCCTCCCACACGATGTTCCACGTAGAGCCCCAACATCTTTGGACTTCGCTATGGCCAACCGACGTCCATGGGTGTTGGCATTGATCCATGTGGATGGGGAGGGTCGCATACAACTTTCACGACATTTCCGTGATTTCCCAGGCTTTCCATCCTTCTTCCTTGATCTCCCCAATCACTCCAGGGGACAAACATAGCCTCCCAGCCTTGACCATGGCTAGAGAGGGATGTACAGTCTAGCAACGTAAATGAGAGGAGGGGCTGAGCACTTATGTGTTTTCGATCATGATTTTTTGATCCCATGCCTTCTTCAGTGTTTATGTGTAGGTTTCGAATGATTACAATGGATTTCCATGGCCTTAGTCAGATCAGGGAAGTGATGATAATCTATTGCCTAGAATGTCAGCATGAACCGTGCACTGATACCACGTATGGGTACCGTGGGTGGCCTGCATGGGAAAACTAGGTTCCAAAGCACTGGACAGAGCATGGAGATCTTTGATTTGCACATTTTAATCCAATCAAAGAGTCTCTGATCTTATGTTTATGTGTTTTATTTGTACTTGCATCGCATCAAACTTCATGCCCATACGAGCATATATTAAATAGCATTTATACTCACATAACATCATGCATCTTGTGTAACGCTCTCCATTTTCCACAATAATTTAAAACAAATTAAATTACTGGAAAATTAAAGCCAAAAAGAAAATATCTAACTACTAGGAACTTGTGAGTGCGGCTAGGAGACTTCAGACTATATGCACTATGCTAGTGTAGCCACCCCCATATGCTTGCAATTGGACAAAACCCAAACAAGACTCTAAAAAACCAAACAAATCCTTAAAAAGCAAACAAAACCATAAAACCCTAAAAAACCAAGCAAATCCTTAAAAAACCAAACAAAACCATAAAACCTTAATCCAAACTCTAAACCTTTGGTTAAATCCTAATCCAAATTCAAAACCCTAATCCAAACTCAAAACTCTAATCCAAACCCTAAACCCTAGGTTAAACCCTAAACCAAACTCAAAACCCTAATCCAAACCCTAAACCCAAGGTTAAACCCTAATCCAAATACTAAACCCTAGGTCAGACCCTAAGTCAATCCCTAAACCATAAGTCAAATCCTAAACCGTAATGACAAACCCTAACAACCTAACTAACTTCCACTCCATCATAACTACTCTAACAAACTAATGTAACAAACTAAACTCTCTAACTAACCACCACTCCCTCATAACTACTCTAACAAACTCATGTAACAAACTAAACTCTTTAACTAACTTCCACTCCTTCATAACTACTTTAACAAACTCATGTAACAAACTAAACTCTCTAACTAACCACCACTCCCTCATAACTACGCTAACAAACTTATGTAACAAACTAAACTCTCTAACTAACCTCCACTCCCTCATAACTACTCTAACAAACTCATGTAACAAACTAAATTCTCTAACTAACCTCTACTTCCTCATAACTACTTTAACAAATTCATATAACAACCTAACTATGCAAGCCTATAAATAACCCCTATTTCCAACTGAGAAGGGGGAAGTTGGGAAATTTGAGAGGAGAGCCATCAAAGCCTTTTCCTCCCAACCAAAGCAACTAGAGGGATCCAGGAGCAGAGAGGAGGCTTGAGGAGGAGGAAAATCTGAGTTTCCAGCCATCTCCAGCGATCTCCGACGAGCTCTGACGGCCAACTCCATTGCCAGACCAGGTATGCCCTCCACTTACCTCAATTTCCTTCCAGAATGGTTGCCTAGGTCTCCCTCTACCTTCCCTAGTCGGTTCCAATAGAGCCAGAGGCTTTCCCTGGTTGGAATCGGAGTTTCAAGCCTCACCAGAGACGTTTTCCGGTGACCTAGGTGGGGGCACGAATCCAGCGATCGATTCGTGCCCCAACTAGCACGATCCTCTCTCCCTGAGGTCCCTTTTGCCTCGTCGGTCCTTGGTGCGCTGTTTCATTGCTTCCCTAAGCCTCTAGGAGCTAATTGCCGGAGTCGTGCATCGTTGCCATCACTGGGGAAGACGACTGGTATCAACGACAGATTGCGCGCCTCCAGCTCCGTTGTGCCTCTCCGAACCTCCAAAAACGCTCCACGGCACACCCCCAACACTCCGGAGCCATTAGAGTCGAGCCTCGTGCCCTGAATCACTCCCGCAACAATGATCACCAGAGATGACGACGGTGACGGTAGGTGGAACCCAACATCGCGTGATCTTCATCTATTTTGGCCTCTGAAGGAAGGGGAATGCTCCACACATCATCCTCATGCCACCAGGAGCTTCGAGTCACAACCCCATGGCCTCCAAGTTCCTCCTTCTTCCACGGCACCGTCGTTGGAGTGGTGTCAACGGCGAGGGAGGTTGGGGCCATTTTCGACCGTCGAGCATCAGATCTAGACCATTGGATCTTCTCCCCTCTTTCTCCTCTTGCTCCCAGTGGAGCCTGCTGCTTGATCAGGCATCGGGATGACCCGGAAGGGCTTCCGAAGTGCTGGCTCTTCTTTTCTAATAAAAATAAAAAAATAAGTTTTCTTTGAATAAACTTCTGTACTTTTCTTTTCCTTACATTTAGGTCCATATTTCTTACAAATAGGTCTTTTTTTATTACTTTTAGGTCCCTATGTATATTTTCAAATCCTTTTAATAATATTTGCTTTGAAATATTATAGAGGAAACCTTGTAAGTTCTTAATAATTTTTTCCAGGCTTAAATGTTTGATAAAAACCTCTAAAGTTTCTTTTCATGCATTTAAGTATAGAAGTTTTGCATTTAAGACCCTAAACTTTACTGAAATTGTTTTGAATGCATATTTTCCTGTCAAAATTGCATGTTAAACCCTAAGAATTCAAATATTTGCTCAAATGTGACTTGAATTGCATTTTAGCCCCTGAATTTTATTGATTTCTCACTGAATGCATGTTTTCTAAGGTAAATCTACATGTCAGTCCCTAAAACTTTCTATTTTAAAACATGGACTCTTTTTCTTGTAGATTTAACCCAGAATTTCTGTAGAATTGCATTAAATGCATGTTTTAATGGCAAAATTGCTTCTTGACCCCTAAAAATATTGAATTTGACCAAAAATGCACAGTTTTGCACATTTGACCCCAGATTTCTTCAAAATTACATAAAATGTGTTTTTCTATGTATTTTTGATGATTTAGCCTTAGAATTTCAGTTTTCATTGAGAATTTGGGAATTTTACACAAAAGCCCCTGGAATTTACACTTTTTACTCAAACATGCATTTTTTACATTTTGTTACTATTTTTCATGCATATTTTCTCTTGTTTTCTTCCTTACATCGTGCACGCATTTCTAATCCATTTCAAACTTGTTTTTCCCATCATTTCTCGATTTTCTTCAGACTTTTACAATTTGGATTTGATTTGGCTTTCTAGTGCCCGAGGGCGTACATTAACAAGCTTAACAATGACGACATTGTCCCGAATGAGGATTATTTTTCCTAATTTAATTTCCTCGGATTTCTTTGAGTTTTCACTGATTTACGTGACGCTTTCCAAGAGTTTCTTGATTTTCACGATTCTCTTCATTGCCCATGGGTGTACAGTAAAGTAGCATTATCAATGCCTACATTTGTCCGTCGGATTATCAGTTTTTCTTTTCTCTTCTTCATTTATTTGATTTGGTATGTTTTCCAGTCATCTTTATCATATGCACTCAGAATAAGCAAGCATACACACAATAGACCATTAGCAAGTAGGAAACCTAGAAAAATCGAGTTCCTAGAGCACATGGGAGTGCCTAACCCCTTCCCCATGCGTAACAAAAATCCTTACCCTTTCTTTGGCCCACTTTGATTTTGAGCACTACATCCATTAGCCATAGAGCATGCATATGTTTTCTTCACCTTAATTTCTTTTTGGTTTTCCGTTGTGATTGGTTTTCCTCGTCTTTCCATTAAAAGACTAGGTGGTGACTCCTTTTCTTATCCTTTTCTTATCTTTCCTTGGTGTTTCCAAGTCTAGTCTTCTTTTCCGGATTCACCATCTTCGCCATGACCGTATCAGGACTCCTCGTATGCTTCCACACACCATAAGGAGAGCCGTGTAGGGTTCCACCAGCATGGTCATAGCTAGACCTCTACATGCCTATACCTATAAACCAAAAACACGCGGAAAAACGCATGAGTGACAAAAGTCACCCAGCACGCACCCCAAGCCCACACTAGCAAAACCACAACTGGGGCTCTACTAGCCCAAAACCACAAGCAAATGCCCTTAATGGCAAAAACCACACACAGTGAGTAGGGAAGCCTAACGCAAGGCAACAAAACTCTGGCCACACGCAATTTGCCGAGGAGCGACCACAACGTTCTGCACTACCACGGTGATAGCCACTCTGTGCAAGAGCATTCACCATTCCGCAATTCTTCCTCTTTGGAGAACCCTCAAAAGCCAACCTCTCCCAGGGAAGGTTCTCCTATCTCTCAAGACGCTACTAACTATAGGGCATGTGTCCCACCCACACTGGTCACCACAGGGTACACCTCCTCACGGCATCCTCCACACACGGTACTCAAGAGGGAGTGTCATACTCCACACCCAAGCTTCAGTAGTCACGGTGACAATAGGAGTATCATACCTCCCCGTCATGCCACAAGACACCTCAACCCGTGGACCACAACCCTAGCCTCAAAACGACAGTCAAGGAGTCTCACACCTCCAAAACCCGACCTCTCTCAACCTCAGGTATCTCAGCCCCCAACCTCGACCAAGGAGTCGTTCCGGACCACTTGGGAATATCGTCACATTCCCTAGTCCCGACGACACTGTCCCACACTGTCTCTGCCAGCACATAGAAAACCCGAAAAACCATTTTCCAAAATAGGCCAACTATCTCCTCGAAATCTACTTTCCAAAACCATTTTATTTCTTTGGCAACTCTTTAAAAATCTCGACAAAATGACACATAAGGTGACCTAGGAGACCACCACTAATGGCCCACAATCCCATCATACAAGGACAATACAAACCAATCTAGAAAACCACTACATTAAAATATATTTTTCCAAAAATCTAGGAAAAATCCCAAAAATACCCTATCAAACCCGCACATGTGGAGCCCGCGTCTGGCCAACGCCCCTAGCACTATCGTCTAAACGCCAATAGAGCCTAGACCAGGGGCCAGAACCGCTACCCAACTCGCACATGTGGTCCGCGCAATTGGCCCATGCCCCCAGTTTTCTGTCAGAATTCAGGCGACCAGCAATAGGGCACCCAAAAAATCACCCGAGGTGGGTGCTCCGATCGGACCCCCCAAACAATTAGCAAAAATCTCGCATAAAACATATGAGGTAGACCCTCAAGTCTACTACAAAACCCAACAAACAAAACTGAAATCCATTCACCATGCATTAAGATACAAAATCATAAAGGCATAAGGGTCAAAATGACCCAAATATCAACCACTGACATAAATACCCATAAAAACCACAATAAATTCCCAAAAATTCTAAAACATTAAATTTAGCCTAGATTACATGCATCCTAGGCATTTCTACCATTTTACATGATTTTTACACATTAAATTGGGGATACGTACCTGAAACAAGCTCCGGCGACCCTCCGGCTGACTCTAGTGAACTTCGGCGACCCCATACGTCCACTGCCACTCCACGACCTCAGGGACGTCACTCTAGAGCCTCCCGCAACGCCACGAGCCATCACATGCCATCACATGCCATTGCCTCCAATCTCCCACTCTCAAGCTCTCTCTATATCACTTGCACCCACTAGTAGATGGGAAGGAGATGTGAAGAAGAAGATGGAGAAGGAGTGGAGGAGGGGGGAAGAGAGGAGGAAAGGAAGGGAAGGAAGAAGGCTTGGCTTGGCTGGGGCTCTAGTGTGTCGAAGGAGACTTGCCCCATGCATGCGTTATATACGTGGGGGAGGAAGTCAATGCGCACCTGCCCGCCAACCCCAACCACGTACACACCAGCTAGTCTTCGGCCACCCTCCAACCTCACTGCACACAACCCAACAACTAGCTCCAAGGCACGAGCCAATGACTTCCTGCACTAAACAATCAACCACCTACTGGCCCACAATGCGGGACCCAAGCAGACCCACACCCGGGCCCACAAGCACAGTGCCACAATGCATAGTGCCAACCACGCATAGGGACAGGCAAATAGAAGCCAGCCCATGAAGCCCAATCCTAAAAGCACAAATCCACACAACAGGCCTTGGAACAGTAGCACCTGTCTAGAAATAATTTCATTAAAATGTAAATAATTAAAAAATAAATTTTACAGGTGTTACATCCTCCCTTAAAAGAATTTTTCGCCCTTGAAATCACTAGGCGAAAAGATACAAGTATTGGGCTAGGATGGCTTCCTCACGTTCCCACGTGGCCTCCCTGGCTCCATGATGTCGTCACCGCACCAAAACCAATGGAATCACCACCTGCTCCTTACGGTCAACAATCTGGATGGCATCCTCCACAAAGGACAGATCTTCCTAGAGCCCATCTGACTAAACTAGGATCACATGAGATGCGTCAGGTAGGCACTTTCTCAACATGGAGACATTGAACACGTCATGCACAGACGACATCTCTCGTGGTAGATCCAACCGATAAGCAACCTCACCGATGCTCTAGGTGATCTAGTACGGGCCAATATAGCGAGGACTCAGCTTGCCATGCTTCTTGAACCTCATGACACCCTTAGTCGGCGACACCTTCAGGAACACATAGTCTCCCACCAGAAATTCCAACGGTCTCCACCTCCTATCGGCATAGCTCTTCTGCTAACTCTATGCAGCCAACAGCTTGCTACGGATCAAATCAAACTTATCCGCATACAGCTGCACAAGCTCAGGACCAATTAATTGACGCTCGCCCACCTCGCTCCAGTAAACCGATGATTTGCATGGCCTACCATACAAAGCTTCGTATGGCACCATCCCGATGCTCGAGTGATAACTATTGTTGTAGGCAAACTCAATCAATGGCAGATGGTCCTCCCAGCTCCCATGAAAGTCTAAGGCACATGCTCTGAGCATATCCTCTAGCATCTGGATAGTCCTCTTTGTCTGACCATTTGACTAAGGATGAAATGTTGTACTATAGTTGAGCACAGTGCCTAAAGCCTCTTACAGAGTTCTCCAGAACCTTGAGGTGAACCTCGTGTCTCTGTCCAACACGATGGACACCAGAACACCATGCAGCCTAACCACCTCGGAGACATACAACTCCGCCAGGCAGTGCATCGAAAGCTTCACCCGAATGGCCAGGAAGTTAGTAGACTTGGCCAGTCAATCCACGATCACCCACACAGTGTCGTTCTTCCTCTAAGTCTGTGGCAAACCAGTCACGAAGTCCATCGAGATATGCTCCCACTTCCACACAAGAATATCCAATGGCTGTAGGGTCCCTCTACGTCTCTAGTGCTTTGCATTGACCAGTTGCCTGGTAGTACACCTTTCCATATGGTCAGCAACATCTCTCTTCATGCCAGGCCACCAAAAATTCCGCTTCAAGTCTCGGTACATCTTCGTATTCCTAAGGTGAATAGTGTACCTAGATCGATGTGCTCCATCCAACAACCTCTACTTGGCCTCCTCATGCTAGGGCACATATAGACGCATATCATACCTCAGATCTCTATACAGAGAAATGAGGCTCTCCACCAACCTCCAGCTTATCAAACACAGCCTGAACAAACGAATCCAATTGCTGACAGGCGACAATAAACTCTAACAGCTTAGGGCGAATAGACAAATTGGCCACCCAAGCACCAACCGTTCCCCAAGCTTGTTATTTCGGCTTGTAGCTCACTAGATCCTCCAACATGGTCCATTCCTTGACCATTAGGCTTGCCATCACGTGTGTATGCCGACTAAGGGCATCGGCGACCATGTTGGCCTTGTCAGGATGGTAGGACACGCTGAAATCATAGTCCTTCAGATACTCCACCCAACGACGCTACCTCAGGTTGAGGTCTCTCTACGTGAAGATATACTTCAAGCTCTGATGATCTTGAAGACCTCAAACTGCTCCCCATAGTGATAGTGTCGCCAGAGCTTGAGAGCAAACACTACGGCAGCCATCTCCAAATTGTGGGTCGGGTAGTTCTTCTCATGATCCTTCAGCTGGTGTGAAGTATATGCGATAACATTACCATGCTGCATCAGAACACACCCTAACTCAACACCACTGGCATCACTATACACAGTGAAGCCGCCACTTCTAGAAGGCAGAGTCAACATAGGGGCAGAAACCAGACTAGACTTCAACTCTTGGAAACTCGCCTCACAATTCATGTCCCAGCAAAAAGGAACTCCCTTCCTGGTCAACTTTGTCAAAGGCGCGACTATGGAGGAGAAATCTCTTAGAAACCTTTTATAATAGCCTGCTAGACCCAAAAAACTCCTGATCTCCGTCACAGTCCTGGGTCACTCCCAACTGCTCACCACCTCGACCTAGTTAGGATCCACTCTAATGCCTTCTCTAGAAATCAAATGGCAAAGGAACACGACTTCGCTTAACTAGAACTCACACTTAGAGAATTTGGCGTACAGCTGATGACACCTCAGAGTATCCAAAACTTCTCTCAGATGCAAGCCATGGTTCTCAACATCCAAGGAATAGGCCAGCACGTCATCAACAAAAATCACAATGAACTGGTCTAGAAAAGGGCTGAAAATCTAGTCCATCAGATCCATAAATGCAGTCGGTGCATTGGTCAAGTTGAAATGCATGACCGTGAACTCGCAATGCCCGTACTATGTTCGGAAAGCAGTCTTTTGAATGTCTGAGTCTTATATCCTCAACTGGTGATACCCTGACCTCAGATCAATCTTCAAGAACACTGATGCAGACTACAACTGGTCAACGTCAAGTCGACAGACCGTAGATACCTCCATGCCAAACAGTGCTCCCTTGTGGCCTCACTACACTGAGATGAAAGGCCAGTCTTGCTGGTCTGTCTCCCAACTCCGCTGCGAAAGGCTCAGAGATAAAGGAGAAAGAACTCCCTGAGTCAAAAAATACTTTGGCCATTTGGCCAACCACAATAAAAGAACCTGATGGCCAAACATACAACACCACGCATCCATTCAATCAGGCAGATGTCCAAATTACAAGGAGATTACAACAAACCCCAGAGGGTTACAGAATCAACTAATCATCCTTACCCTCAACTACATCTCTTCAAGACCCAACACCTAGAGCTACAATGGTGAACACCCATCCCCTAATCAACTGTTGTGGCGAGCTTCATGCCTTCTTAGGCGGTTTCAGACAAGATCTCTGAATGTGTCTCACCTTCCCGTAATTATAGCACACCATTGGCGTTGAGGTCCACCTAGGTTGGGGACAATATGCAGCGATGTGGCCCACTTGACCGCAGTTGAAGCAATGGTTCCCACCAAGAGTATTGGACCCTATCTAACTGAGGCCAGCTTAGCTACTCCCAGCAAAACTTCGTCGGCCCATAGAGGAAACAGTGGACCTTGCCTTTTGCTTCTTCTCAAGGCTACCTGAACTACTAGCACTTGGAGGACTGGAGAAAGAGAATCGAGATGTAAAAGAAGACTTACCCTTCCCTTTGGGACGACTCTCCAGAAACTTCTGATGCTCGACCTCGAAGCGATAAGCCATCCCAACCATGTCCTCTACAGTCTGGCATCGACAACCCATCACCTTCACCCGTAGCCTTGGCTTCAAGCTGTCCAAGAACCTCAATGCCTGCTCGTCCTTAGACTCGTAGTTAGGGGCAAAACGTTCCAATTGAGCGAACTCTGTTTCATACTCGAGGACAGACATAATGCCTTGATTCAAACTTCGGAAATCTCGGTGAAGCTACTCCTTCACATGAGTGGGAAAATATTTGTCATAGCAGGCTGCCTTGAAATCCTTCTACAAATGCTAACAGTGATTGAGTCCGAGAACTTAAACCGCCTCACTAACTTCCACCACTGATCTACCTCACTATCTAGGTGATAAGTTGCCAGCCACACCCAATGCTCCTCTGGACACGCCAAGCTCTCTAGCATCTTCACCACCTTCTCCAACTAGGCCTCTCTCCCCTCAACACTAACCTTGCCCTTGAACGATGGCAGACGATGCTTCGTGAATTGGTTCAGCCATGGGTCACCCGATGGCTCACTAGCACTACTCTTGTTGAATGCCTGGGAGACCTGTGTACCAAACACCTCAGTTCTGCACAAACCACCTTTCATCCGCCCACGTCCTCTCGGGGCTCAGTCTCCTCAACAGGGACCTTGCCCTTACGACCATGAGGAGGCATCCTGCCAGAAAAAGGCAAAGTACCTACACCACAGACAAAACAACAACTAGAAAACCATGGCGAAAAATCAGGTGTAGACTCTGTCATGCATGCAAACCTATGGAGTCTCTAGACCAGACACCCTAAGTGTAGTGCAACCTAGTGAACCTGGAGCTCTGATATCAACTTTAACGCCCCACATTTTCCATAATAATTTAAAACAATTTAAATTACAGCAAAATGAAAGCCAAACAGAAAAAATCAAACTACCAGGAACCGGTGTGTGCGGTTAGGAGACTCCAGACTATATGCACTATGCTAGACCTCTACATGCTTGCACCAGTAAATCAAAAACATGAGGAAAAATGCATGAGTGACAAAAGTCACCTAGTACGCACCCCACGGAAAAATGGTGGGAAACAAAACCTTAACTGATTTCCTTTTAAATTCATTTCGCAAATCATTTTCTCTAAAATCCCACAAACCAAGCCCATACTGGCCAAAACCACAATCGGGGCTCTACTAGCCTAAAACCACAAGCAAAGACCCTCAATGGCCAAAACCACATACAGTGAGTTGGGAAGCCTGGCGCCAGGCAACAGATTCTGGCCATACGCAGTCCGTCGAGGAGTAACCACAGTGTTCTGCACTACTAAAGTGATAGCCACCCTATGTAGGAGAGTTCACCGTCTCGTGCTTCTTCCTCTCTGGAGAACCCTCAAAAGCCAATCCCGCCCTGGGAAGGTTGTCTTGTCTCTTAGGACGCTACCAGCTACGGGGAACGTATCCCACTCGCATTGGCTACCATAGGGTACGCCTTCTCACGGCGTCCTCCACACACGATGCTTAGGAGGGAGTGTCATACCTCCACACCTGAGCCTCAGTGCTCACGGCAACAGTAAGAGTATCATACCCCCGCTGTCATGCCACAAGACAACTCAACCCGCGGACCACAATCCTAGCCTCAAGACGACATTCAAGGAGTCTCATACTTCCAGAACACAACATCCCTTAGCCTCAGGTAACTCGTCCCCCAACCTCGACCAAGGAGTCGTGCTCGACCATCCTAGAATGTCGTCTCATTCCCTGGTCTCGACGACACTGTCCCACACTGTCTCAACCTGCACACAGAAAATCTGGAAAACCATTTTCCAAAATAGGCCAACTATCTCTTTGAAATCCACTTTCCAAAACCATTTTAATTCTTAGGAAACTATTTAAAAATCTCGACAAAATGGCACATCAGGTGTCCCAAGAGACCACCACTGACGGCCCATAATCCCATCTTACAGGGACAATACAAACCAATCCGGAAAACCACTGCATTAAAATATATTTTTCCAAAAATCCAGGAAAAACCCCAAAAATACCCTAGCAAACCTGCGCATGTGGAGCACGCATCTGGCTAGCGCCCCTGGCACTATCGTTTGAATGCCAATAGAGCCTAGACCAGGGGCCAAAACCGCTACCAAACCTGTGCATGTGGCCCGTGCAATCATCCTGCGTCGCCAATTTTCTATCAGAATTCAGGTGACTTGCAGTAGGGCACCTAAAACATCGCTCGAGCTGGGAGCTCCTATCGGACCCCCCAAACAATTACTAAAAATCTCTAGTAAAACATATGCGGTAGACCCTCGAGTCTACTCCAAAACCCAACAAACAAAAATGAAATTCATTCACCATGCATCAAGATACCAAATCGCAAAGGCATAAGGGTCAAAATGACCCAAATCTCAACCACCGACATAAACAACCATAAAAACCACAATAAATTCCCAAAAATTCTAAAACATTAAATTTAGCCTAGATTACATGCATCCTGGGCATTTCTACCATTTTACATGATTTCTACACATTAAATTGGAGATACATACCTGAAACAAGCTCCGACGACCCTCTGGCAGACTTCGGTGAACTCCAGTGACCCCACACGTCCCTTGCCACTCCACGACCTCAGGGATGTCGCTCTGGAGCCTCCCGTGCCACCACGAGCCACTGCATGCCACCGCCTCTCGTCTCCCACTCTCAGGCTCTCTCTGTGTCACCTGCACCCACCAGTAGATGGGAAGGAGGAGTGAAGAAGAAGATGGAGAAGGAGTGGAGGTGGGGGGAAAGAGAGGAGGAAAGAAACGAAAGGAAGAAGGCTTGGCTTGGCTAGGGCTCTGGTGCATTGGAGGAAACTCGCCCCATTTACGCATTATATACGTAGGGGAGGAAGTCACTACGCACCTACCCACCAACCCCCAGCACGCACACACTAGACAGTCTCCTGCCACCCTCCAGCCTCGCCACACACAGCCCAATAGCCAGCTTCAAGGTACGAGCCAACGACTTCCCGCACCAAACACTCAACCACCAACTGGCCCACAATGCAGGCCCCACACGGACCCACACCTAGGCCCACAAGCACAGTGCTATAATGCACAGTGCTAACCACACACAGGGACACGCAAACACAAGCCGACCCATAAGGCCCAAGCCCAACAACACAAATCCACACAATCGGAACAGTAACACCCGTCTTGGAATAAATTCATTAAAATGTGAATAATTATAAAATGAATTTTACGGGTGTTACATCTTGCCTAAATGGCCTACATTAAATAGCATACATGCTTACATAAATTTTCATATCTCGCCACTCTCCATGAATTTTATTGCACTGTCAAGCCACACCAACGAGTAGAAAAGCATAGAATGTCAGACTATTTGGGCGTATGGGGGTGTCAAACACCTTCCTCATACATAACAGGAGTCCTTACCCGTTCTTTGCCTACAATGACCTTTGTATTATACATTGGCATTGGAGTCATGTTTTATTAATTTATTTTCATTTTATTGCCTTTTTTTGTGGTTTTCCTCATCTTTCTGATAAATAAACTATGTTATATAACACGAAGAGAGATATGCCTCTAGAATTTTTTGTATGACTCTACTTCTTCACATGCATGCAAGGAACCACGCTCAGTTAGTATTATCTACATTTATTTATGTTTTTTACTATTTTTCCTAGATTATTTATTACATGTAAAGACTAATCTAGATCAATTTGATTATTTTGAAGGAAGAGATACATTATGTAACGCAAGGACGTCGTTGGACGGTATCTTGTAGTCGATCTAGTGAACTAAGAACCCATACCACACTAACACCTGCATCTCCCCAAAGGCGTCTTGTCAACCAACACAGCAAATCGACAAGAGGTGATCACAAATGTTATTGATGAGTGTGGAAGTGACATCATTTCCACACTCCCAAATCCACATACACTCAATGTCATTGTAACTTTTTTTCTTTTAACAATAGAACAATAATTGAGATGACAAACTTGTAATAAAATCATGGTATAACATGTCATTGTCATAAAAAGTAGAGAGTATTATTGTGTAGTTTATTGATAATAAGTCAGATTGTGCAAGAAACAACATTTAGTAGGATTATACCATAACCCAAAATTACAATGCATTATACCTTTCCATCAACCTCAAATTCTATTTAGAATATGTTTAATCAAGCTCAATCGGCTCAAATAGTAGTCGTACCAATAAACGAGGGTCCAAGTAATTAGTATCTCCAATATTTTAGGTGGACTTCTATAAGTATCAAATTTGCAAAGCAATCATATTTTTTTGGAATCATCATATACTAAAACCTTAATTTCAACAAACTTGATAAAATTGACGTTGAAGAAGAGACAAATCCAAATAATATGCAAGATTACATATTACATATTACAACAGAAACCATGACAAATCCAAATAATAAGTGACATTACATATTACAACACATACAAAGTTTATATTCCAAGACAACATTAACTATTCAACTTCTTTTACTACACTCTCTATGACTACCTAGCTACATGTAATTACTTAGCTTTATCTATGCATATTTGACAATTCCGATTCTTTAGATGCTGTTATGCATCTAGTCTATGCTTCATTGTTTACTAGATTAGCTACCTATAATAACACCAACAAAATGTTGAGAGGAAATCAAAATAGTTGAAGGTCATCTCCACATGAATTAATTTAAAATAAGCATGCGTAATTTTGTTTTCACATACCTTGATCGGTAGACCATTTGGTGCTGAAACTCTAGGAAATGATAGCAATTTCTCTTTTTCAGTGAATTCCCAACTACACAAACATTATGTGAATAAGTTGGGGGATAAGTATAATAGATTCTATGGAAGTAAGCTTATGGCCTTGTAATAATAGTGTTAGTTACATTTTGTAGAGGGTACATTCGTGATTCACTAATTATATCATGATCAAGATTCGCAAAAGATGTCATAAACTAATCTTATGATGATGACTACAACATTACAGCAATGCACTTCAACTAGAGATATGAACCCATGAATCAGTAAACTCCTCTAATGATAACAGATTATTTTAGTGTAAGTTTCTTTGTTGTGGTAGGTCTAGGCAAGAGGTTTGTTGTAGTTGATATTCCAGTCATCGCAACAAAAAATAAGCAGTTTCAAGCCTTTGGAATGTCCATTATATGAATATATACGAAAAATAAGCCAATTTTTGTAATATGGTGTCATGTATATGTACCTGTATCTGGTAACAAGATAGTGGAGATACATGGATATTTTCATCATTCCTAATTCCTTCCCAACACAAAACCTAGGGCCACCTCCAAAAATCATGAAGTGCGGGTGTGATTCCAAGCTTTTATCCTGCTGTTCGTGACATCAAATTAATCGATTAGGGAATCACATTGAATATACTACAATTTAATCTTTGTAAATCCACATACCAACAACAATTTAGTAATAGCAGAAGCGTAAGGACAAGTTATTGAATAGCTCACTAACCTTCCATCTCCATGGATTGAAGGTAAATGGTTCAGGATAGCGAATTGGATCGTAGTTTATCTCTTTGATGTAAACATAAATTCTCCATCCTTTTGGAATGACATAGCCTAGTGTAAGAAAATAACAAACAAATTAGCAGTGCATGTATTGTGTTTCTTCCAATATTTGATAGATTCAACCCTTGTAACACAAACTTATGTTTGCTACTTTAGATGCTAAATTGAATTAATATATTTTCTAGAGAACGAACCTTTTAATTCAACATCGTGATTTGTTATCCTCATCACCCCATTGATCACTGTGGCCAACCTAAGAGTCTCATATATTACCTGAAGAGAATCAATAGAATTTTAAATTTCAAGAATCATATCAATATGGGTTACCAAATGCTAAGGAAATCTAGTATATGTTGAAAAGATTTGGCAATCATAGCACATTGTAGTTGTTAATATATTCCTTAGTTGCAAGGGATGAAATTCTTACCCCACGAGTGAATTCCATGGACTTATAGTCATTCCAATTGATTGCATCCCCAGGTGACTTTCGCTTCTTAATCTCCATATGTTCTTTCTACAAGTGCACATCTCCATTATGTATATAGATGTATAGATATAGAACATTCAAGCTATATATAAGATTCATTAAGCCATGTGATTCTAACTAAAACATATGTAGGGTTTTCTCATTACCCTAAGTTCTTGGAGAGCTTGAGGATTATCATACAGGTACTTGGAAGCCATCATGCATGTCGTCGAGAAACTCTCAAACCCTGAGTAGAGCAAGGTGATTGTCGAATCGATAACTTGATACTCGGTGAGTTTTGTTCCTGAGAAATCTTTAAAGTCTTGAAGGTATTGTAGCATATCATTGTAGGTGCTTGTTGAATTCCTTCTTAGTTCTATTACCTTCTTCATGAGCATGAATATTTCATCTCTTGCCTACATAGGAAATGCAATTGCCAAAAAATTTTAAAAAATTATAAAAAGAAGCAAAGTAAGTTGTAAAAGCATGATGGTCTACCTGGAGTCCACGATGATAGCTTGTGCCCAACAGATAAATGGGCAAAGAGAGAGTTCCCCGATAGACCTTAAAGAATTCATCTCTGATGGCCTCAGCTAGTGGACCACTTCTAATGCCAGTTATCTGCTGAAAAGCTGAGAAAAATATCATCTGAAAAAGATGAACTAACATTAGTTGATTGAAATGAAAACAACCATGGAAATTGATTGAAAGCTCCCCAAACTGATGTCTAATTAGGATGTGACTGACATTCTTGGTCTTGTCTTGCAGGTCGAAGGTCTGCCCTCCCCAACTGCTCAGATAAAAATTCATGAACTCATCAACCTTGGCTAGGGCATGGTCTTTGAGCATGGTGGGATTCATAAGGGCTAGGAGGGCACCCCTCAATGTCTTGTGTGGTGGACCAAAGACAGCTGTTATGTTGGATGTCCCCAATATATCCCTCATTGCCTTTGGGTAGCCAGGAACAAGTCCCTCTTTCTCATTCAAGAGAATGTACTTGTTTAGCTCTGGATCACTTGAAATAATTGTAGGGCATCCTAACACATGTGTTTTGAACAAATCCCCGTATCTAGCAAACAAACAAGAAATTTATTAACTAGAATTGGTACAATGATGATAAGTTGATGTTAGCTATTCAAAGTTAATCATAAAAGAATTGTTGATAATATTTAGTTTGTTAATTCTATTTCTATGCTTGTTAAACATTGATAAGTTAGTTATGCTAACTATCATGGCATGGTTGTAATAAGTGGCATCTCTATAACATAATCATTAGTACTATAATAAGATCATCTCTCTCTAAGTCTTGTTTTGAGAAAGATCATTCCATCACTTCTTGTTGTTTTGATTTGAGCTCTTCCTTAGAGTTTGTTCATAGTATTAGAGCCTTGAAGCATGAGAGCTTCATCATTCATGATGGAAGGATCGACGACAACTACCAGAGAGTCATCGATCGCTGTTGGAGGCATGTCTAGAGTTGCAACTATAGCAATTCCTTCTTTGATCTCCATTGTTACTATTGATAATATTGGAGATGCAACAAAAGATGTGGAAACTAGATCACAAGATTCTTCAGTAATGGTGGGAATAAATTCTTTCACCATTTGGTATGGTAATTTCAAATATTTCAAACTTGATTGCTATGAAATTGGATGGGACAAATTATCTACTCTAGAAATCGCTATTTTTGTGCCTATTTTGAGAGGTTCATGGATCAATACCTACTTATTCTCTTAATTCACTAATGTATTTAGAATGGTTTGAAGGAGATCAATTGTTATTGCGCTGGTTCAATGCTACTCTTTCTTTGTTTTGTTCTTCTTACATGGTGGGTGTAACTTCAGCCAAAGATTCTTGGGATATACTCGCTAGAAGATTTGCTTCTATTACTCTTGTTCATATCATGAGTTATAGGAAACAATTGCATGAGTTGAAGAAAGGAATTTGTCTATGCCGGACTACTCGCAAAATTTTAAGATAATTATTGATAAGTTAGCTACTAGTGTTATATCTCAAACTAGATACTCTTGTACTTTATAATGGTCTAAATGCTAGTAGATATAATGCAAGATTACTTGTTGAAGGTTTTAATCAAAAGCCTAGTGTAGATTTTGTGGAAACATTCGATCCAGTGGTCAAACACACCATAGTTACAGTAGTACTATCAATTGTTGTCTCTTTGAATTGGTCTTTATCTCAACTTGATGTAGAGTGTGCTTTTGTAGATGGCAATCTACAAGAGACAGTGTATATGGCTCAATCTCAAGGTTATGTTGATTCTGAATATCCTTACTTTGTTTGTTTAATGCATAAATCAATATATGGCTTAAAATCTATTAGTAAATCTGATATGACTGGTTGCAAACCAGTATCTTCACCTACTCCTGTGTAGAAGCTTAATGCTAGCTAGGGATGGTATATTATTACAAGATCCTACTTTATACATGAGTATTTTTAGGGCTTTTCAAAATGTAACTCTTACAAGACTAGATATTTCTTTCGCTATGAATCAAGTGTGACAATTTCTAAAAGCTCCAATTGATGCATGTACATTTCTTTGTTGTAAGAGAATTCTAACGTTTCTCAAAGGAAGTTCTTCCTTTGTTTGCATATAAAGCAAGGACCATTATTTCTTACATTTTATAGTGATTTAGATTGAGTTGGGTCCCCAACAGACTGGTGTTCTAGCATTGGTTATTGCATATATCTTGGTTCTACTCCTGTATCATGGTTTGCTAAGATGCAAACAACTATGGCAAGATCATCTATTGAAGTTGAATATCAGTATTTAAATTTTTGATGCTAGAACCAAACACATAGAAATTGCCTATCACTTTGTGAGAGAAAAAGTTAAGAGGAACCAACTTGAAAGTCATTATATTTCTACAATGGATCAAGTTGTAGACATACTTACCAAAGGGCTTAGTTCTAGGTTTGATCATTTTTTGCAAGTCAAACACAACTTAGTGTTACCACTACTAAGTTTGAGTGAGGGTGATAACAAAATTATTGATAACACGTAGTTTGTTAATTATGTTTCAATGTTTGTTAAATACTAATAAGTTAGTTTTTCCAGCTATCCTGGCATAGTCGTAATAAGTGGCATTTCAATAATAGAATCAGAATCATTAGTATTATAAATAAATTAGATCTCTCTCAGTTAGGGCTGTCAATAGGTTAAGTTGGGTCAAAATGAAGGTCAATCTATTATCCAATTTGTTTCTTCCGAATGAGTTACAGGTCGGGAGTGAACTTAATTTTTCAACCCTTGACCCATAATCTGATCCAACCCAATTGGAGAAAACAAGTAGGATTAGGTTAATAGGTTAAAATAGGTCACATGTTCATATAAAAAATAAAAAAAATTACATCTAAAAATTCAGCAATGTTATACAATAGACATGGTAGAATTTCATCCTCTCCACTTAAAAATACTTTGTAATACATGCTCACTCATCTAATAAATTTAAGAATTTATAAATTTTTAAACAATAATAGATCAACATCTAATCATTTAAAATACGAAATGTATAATACTAATTGGTTAATGGGTTAATGGGTGGGGTTACATGTTTTACCTAAGATCCTACTCTTTAAGATTTTGGATTAACCGATTAGAAGATGGTGCATTCTAATGGATTTAATTTCTTAACTCAAATCCTAAATTAATGGATTGGGTCAAACAGATTACAAGTTTGACCTGATCCATTGATAGCCTTACTCTCAACCTTGTCTTGAGAGAAAGATCATTTCATAACTCATTGCTGCTTCCATCTGAGCTCTTCCTTAGACTTTGTTCGAAAGTAATCGATGGCAACATGCAGGAAGAAAATAAAAGTAAATAGCGTGTTGATTGTATTGAAACAAAAGGCGTACATGTAGTTGGGACCCAACAACAAAGTAACCTTACACCTGAAATAGGTTATCACTGATTACTTCAATAAAAAGAATGTTCTAAAAGAGGGAAATTTATGTGTGACTGCAGATTATCTCATCCATAAAGAATATGAACTTCATTTGAACAAGTACGCAATTTTGTAAAAAAAGATTTATACAGATCCTTCATGGTACAGATTCATATTAGGAGAAACGACGATCCTTGTAATGAAGGACCATCCCTTGGTCACTGGAATTATGATATGAAAGTATAGAATACAGAAACATACAATAAAAAGGTGTACAGACTAAAAGGCCCTAAAGTTTATCAAAATAAGAAAACTGAGATATTTAAATCACTGAAAGACAAGTATATGAATCTACCTCGCTTTCCTGGTCTTCACGAAGGAATGACCATGAGTTACAAACTCTCTGGTCTCCCCAAAGAATGGCAATCCCATTGTCCCTGGTGGTAGGCCTTTTCTGATCTTGTACCGCACTTCATTCCATAGGAAGAGAACACTGCAAGCCAAGAGCACAACCATGGCCAACCCAAGAGTAATCTCCAGCACTTCCATTATTCTGTTCCCTAACGAATAAGCTGAGTGCATCAATCCCTGAGCTAGCCTCAGAAACCACTTTCTATAGAGCATAGCTACCTCATGGAACGTTTCTGTCTCATTGATTACATGAACTACTAATAGAGCATAGCTAACTCATGCATCCGTAAGCAAACAAATGATGAGACTGCAAATTATTTTAAAATATAGCACCTTTATCCTTGGCGGTGTATTTCATACATGGTTTGGTGAGGAAGCATCTATTGAGCTTCTCTTTGTTTTTTGCTGAGATGAGTGAAAGGCCTCCAACGAATTGTCTTTTGTGCATTTTATTCATTTAAATATAGGCCTTTGATTTTGAAATAATGGTGATGGGATTGCCTGCAAAGAAGTGCGGTCATGCGCAAGTGAATTGAACTTCAAGCCACACTTCTAGCAATTAGTTTACTATTCTTTTTTAGTGGTAACATAAATGTATTGTGATTTTAACATAATATCTACCATTCATAATTTGTGGTAAATATCTACCAATAGTTGCGTAAATATATATTTATTGTCTATATAGTAAATGTTTATGGTGTTATTTTAATATAAGGTTTTGGAATTTTTAAACATGTCAGCATCCTTTTCTATTTATAATTTTGCTATGTTGATTGTTCTTTCGAAAAAAGTTGATCAACATTTTAATTACTAATAATATACGTTGCTTTGGAGCATATCCAATTAAAATTTTGTTCTTTATAGGTTAGTTGAGTAGATTTAGAATTAATGTTTCAAACCATTCATGATTTTTTTAAGGTCATTTGGACAAATATTTCAATTTAGTGTGAAATTGACATATTAATTTACTTGCTAGATTTTGTTATTTGTTATAATGTGTAACTGATTATTAATATTATAAGTTCTAATAATGAATGCTATTCTTAATGAAGTCAACATATTTAAAACCTTACACTTCTGAGGATCTCGTTCAAGAAGTCAATCAATAAATAATTGAACCTAACAAAATTAGATTTTTGGATCATATAGTTCAACTATTTCAAAGTTTTCCTCGAAAACAAAATCCACTGTGTATTTTTCCTTTCCGAACACCACACTCGTTTCTAACCGTGATGCAACTTCTTACTACACATCCATTGTAACATGTAAATATGTTAACATGTTTTTCGTTTTGTTCCAGTGATTTAATTTTTCGAACAAGCCTAATAATGGAGATTACAAGCACTCGTTTGGTCCACTGTTGGAATCAAATACTGATTTACCCTCCCCACTCACATATGTCTGTGCTTGATGCAATTTACTAATTTGTTTTTGAGCTGTAAGTATACTTTACCTGCAACCTTTGTTACATGTGAGAATTAAATTCATCACTTCATTCTTGGTTATATATATATATATATATATGTATATTTTTAATAACAACAGTCATATTTTATTGATTTTCATATAAGTAGTTAAGTAGAGTACGTATATTTACTTACATATATTGGAAGTTTTACAAATTTTCTTTTTTTTGATATCCTACCATATCTCTTTTTCTATTTATTTCCATTTATCAAATATTGGTATTGCATTCATATCTATATTTGTTTTTTAAAAATATGGATATGTACTTTTCATCCGGAGATGACATTTATATCTGTATTTGGTACTTCAAAAATAGATAACAATATGATAATCCGTCGCTACATTGAGAAATTTCATCTCTGCTAGGGACTGGTCTCTTTACCAAATAGCGCTTTGATATGTATCTATATATGGTTCGTTTGATTCAAAGCATTTGTGGCTCTACGCCCAATAAACTAATGTACTTTTGCTATATGGCTAAGAATTGCGTGATGACTCTAGGAATGACAATTAACATGAAGGCATAGGCATTATTCACGAAAGCTCGTTCTTGCGGTGTACTCTGACGTATAAGTCAAGTGGCCATTAGGGGCATCAAAACTGCTTGATGAATAAGGTCTGGGTTAAAAGAAAATTCAACTTGAATTCAATCATTTAAAAACAAAGAAGCATATCTTTCATACCACAGACAATAAAGAAGCATAAATTTTATGCCCAGAGCATAGTACTCGTATAAGCACACATCAATGTACCTGAGATGCCAGCATCACATCCAAACATGAGCCCTACGGTGGCCGCAAAGATTCCACAGATCACGACGTAGAATGTGATCGTAGCTTCGAACTGCTTCCCACCGTCGACAGCCCCAGCCATTAAACCTCTAGCCATCTTCACTCCCTACACACCCACAACAAAACTCTAAAACGTTGCGGGAGATGAAGGGATTAGTGAAGGATGGGGAAAAGATTAGGTAAGGGTGCAGAAGACACAAGGAAGAGTTCATTTGGAGTGAATGGGGTATGTATAGTTGAATTCAATGGAGAGTTAATTTGAGGGTGCCGACAACATCTGGATGGTTTAAATGGGTAACGTACGTCCATTTTTAGTAATTAGTCACGGAAAACGTTGAATTTCCTGCATGGCTTATCACTACTTCTTGTCCTTACATGCATGCCAGCCGTTTCACATAGCGAATTCCATGGCAAATGGCCGTTTTGAAATTGAATTCTGTTTATTTACCACAGACTCCGAAAATAACTACAATCTACATGTTCACATTGAGACTTTTATATTTGGGAGCGTTCCTTCTTATCTATCTATCTTTCTATCTATCTATCTCCCCCCTCCACTTGAACTGGTCCATTTTATGAAAAACCAATTTTACCCATTAAGAATTTCATTTTATTTACCTATTATTAGTTTAAGTAGTAAAAAATTATCAAAAAGAAGATAATGTCATTTTCATCTAACGTTTGTGTCCAAAATTTTTTACATGAATAACCACTTAATTACATTCCCATTTTCACTCCCTAAAAAGGATATTTGAGTAAACTAATTTAAGCATGTTTTGGAAATTTAATTATTCAATAATATAACCTTCAAAAAATATTCCTTAATTTAAGGAAAATGTGAATAATAAACTCACACGTTTCACCCACATTTCCTCTCTCCTCCATTTTTTCTTAATTTCAAAATTTAAATCTTTACTTTTATATCACATACATTAACAAGAAGGCATAGACATTTTTCATGTAAGCTCGTTCTTGCATTGTACTTTCACGTTAAGTCAAGTGGGCATTAGGGGTGACAAAATTGCTTGATGAATAGGGTTTGAGTTAAAAAAAACTTTCAACTTGAACGAGTTGAATTCAACTTGAAAAAAACTACTTTATCATACTTTTGCAAAAATAAAGACACTTTGCAAAAAAAAACATACAACTTGAATTCAATCATTAATAAACTAATAAATTGACCCAACATGACTCTTTTAACCATTTATTCTATTAAATGAGTTTGATGTGTCAACTTAACATATTTAACCCATTAAACCTATTTAGTCTTATCTAACAATTAAATATTAAATTTTTTTTTAAATAAATACCTAAATAAATACATACAAGACACAAGTGAATAACCTATAAATATATATTAACATAATTGTTAAATACAAATTAAATTTAATAACTACATATTTTAATAAATTTAAATTAAAAGATTGTATATTGAATTTATTATATAGATTAAAGGATGATAAAGAAAACTACCTCTGTTGAATCTAAATTCAACTCATTTATTAAACAAATCGAAAGGATTTACTTGTTCCTAACCTAAATTTATTTAAATTCAACCTAACCCATTTAAATATTGGTTTGGTGTATCACATTGGCAATTCGCATCAGAAAGTGCCACCACTAGTAGGCATGTCCACTAACAAACACTACAACAAAAATGGTTTTTACTGATGGATATTTATTGACGGATATATTTTTATCGACAAATAAATATACCTGGTCATTTTCCGACGGAATTTCCATCATCAATTATTTACTGACGGAATTTCCGTCGATAATTAAAATGTATAATATTATTAGTAAAACCCAAGTGACGAAAAAAATTCATGGGTTTTTTCTTTCTTCCTTGTTAAGCCTCCTCCACCCCTGACCCATTTCCTCTTTTTTCCTTCTCCACCCAAGCCACCATGTCTTCCTTTTCTCCTCCTTCCGCACCTCTAGTCCTCCGATGGTCGATGTGATCAGCCGCCACTAGGACTTCCTCTTCCTCCACTCGTCGACGATGCTATCCTCCTTGAAGCTTCATCCTCCTCCTCCTCTTCCGCCTCGAGGATCCTTGGTGAACCATCATTCTGAGACGGCCACCGTCACCACGACAAAAAGGTTTAATCCCTATTTTTCATCACCTTTTGTTGTAAGGTTTCTAGAGGGTTGTATGATCATGGTTTTATCATGTCAAAGGGAAAAACAATGTTATGAGCAATAAATGGGATAAGATCCTACGCTACCAGTTTTTTGTTTGCAATCCAGATGTTTTGATGAAATTCATAACTAAATATGTCTACCAGAACCTTTGATGTCAGTATTGTCATCTTGAATGATAATTTTAACTCATTCCTTAGAAAAGAAAGATTTACTTTATTCTCAAAGAAGAAAGATGATAAAAGTAATATAGATGGCCTTTCGCTTGCAAACTGTTGGAAACTAGAAACAAGCAAGCTTAATATTGATAAAAGTATCATCAACAGACACATTCAAATTGAAAGCAACCCTTCCACCCAGGGATTAATCGATCAAAAGAGAAATGTCTTCTGCTACAAAATATGACTGAAAAGACAATGCTTTCATAAGAGCATTTCAGCAAATTCTCAGAAAAAGATCCTAGAAAATGTTATCAGAAGAAACAACTAAAATTAAAATTGAAACACAACTGCTGTCTATAGTTGAATCATAATCATAAGCGTCTAAGAAGATCAGCAAAAAAGTTGTTGACAGATTGAAACAAATACATTTCCCCAACTAGCTTCTGATTGCAACAGATTCACATGCTATAATTTCAGAGCATGAAGACAACGCAATTCAGAAATATAAGCTACACTGAGTAGTATCTTCCTTTGCAAAACCACAAATAATGGAGCCCAAGTGACTTACTAGTTGCAAAATATGCCACATACAGATCTAAATCCCACAAATTATTACTTTTTGCCTTTATCATATAATATCTAGAGGTTATAAGATATATAGGATGTATAAGACCCGTTCCTTGTAGGCAGCTATATTTCTCACTCTTACCACTATAAACTCACTAATTTCACATATTTTCATAGGAAAAGTATATCCAATCGTGTCACTAATGAATATAGCAGTTGTAGAATTGCTAAGTTGTAGTCCATCAAAGTAAAGTCTCTAGTACAAACAAATAATAAGATAACCAGTAATATCTCTGAATGCATGCAAGGTGCTAGATAAGTAGAAAATGATTTAAAGCATTTTCTCTTCTTGAACAAAAAGTGATTCTAATTGTATATTACTATCATGATCAAAACTTTTTCTCATGTACTCTTACTTTATGAATCATCCCCCATTTATCCCATTTATTGAAACATGTTATCATAGATCTTATAGCTTGAATCCATGTTATGTACATCAATGTTCTTAGTTGATTTATAATCTGTCTGTCGAAGAACAATGGTTATTATTTGGATGCGAGCTCGCTTGCTTTACTTGCTGTAATCCCTTCTTTTTACTTTGGATTGAAAAATTCTCTTTTGTTGTGATGATTTTACTTGATAAGTATTATAAGCCATGTGTTTTATACAAGTGATCCGGACACCTAATTTATAGGATATGAGAGAAATGTGTCACTCACCAGATGTACAAATATGGCTTTCTGATATTTTTATCGGTTAAGTTGGAGATGATGGTTAATTGGTTACTTGAACTCAAGATAGTGTTTATATTATTCCAAAAGCATCAAATCCAAACCACCAAATCTTTTTGTAAATTTGGTTAATAACTCTATCAAATAGAAGGCCTTACAAAAATTCCACAAATATTGGATTATCCATTTTAGGAACATACCTACCAAGGAGAAATACTCCATGAACTGTTAGATGCAAAATCTAAATCTAAAGGGTAGAAGAAGGAATGATGCTTTCCTATGTGCAAGAGCAATATGTACATGAATTCATCGCACAAGCTTATGAAAATTCATTTCCATATTTGATTTAACGATGGCATAGGTAAAAGTTATTGACACGAGTGAAAATAAATCCAAATAAACATAGAAAAACCATATCATGCTCATGTAAGAAGAGAGCAATTGAAAACAAGTTGATCAGTTGGAAAAAATGCAATTTCTTCCAAGCAATTTGAAAGATGAAAAACAATACTATAAGAACAATTAAGAGTCAACTACAATGTTAAAAGTAGTGTTAACATATTAAAAGATGCTCTACAAAAAATGAATTCATTGCATGTACCTATTGTAACACCAGTAAAATTCATTTTGTAATTATTTACATTTTATGAATTTTATTCCTAGACGGGTGTTATTATTTTGAGGCCCGTTTTGTTTGTTGGGTTTTGGAGTAGACTCGAGGGTCTACACCATATGTTTTATGCAAGATTTTTGGTGTTTGTTTAGGGGGTCCGATCGGAGGTCCCAGTTGGGGCGATTTCAAATGATAGGTGTAGACACCCCGATTTTGAGGTAACCCAGGAATGAGTGTCCTTATGTTGCTTTGGATGCGATCAGCCTTTAAACCGAGCCCCAAACCCATTAGCAAGCCAAAGTCCAGAGTCTTGTGAGTTAGGTAGGCGCACCAAGATGGCGCACTAAGGT
>JAMKQA010023017.1:0-14072 GCA_024699735.1 Posidonia australis
TATTTCTCAGATTTCAGCACAGGAATTTTCTCCCAAGAAGTTGTCCTCAAATGGTTGCCTATGGAGGTCCTTTTATAGGGATCTATCAAAGGGTAACTCATGAGAAATGAAGGGCCTTGCAAACGAAAAGCCTCGAATATTCCTTGACACATTTGTTTGCAAGGTAACAGCCTTGGAAGATGGAAGGTCTGCAGCCGCAGCCTGTGAAGTGGCTGGGCGCCTGCTTGGTGAGCCAGTGATGTGCGCCTACAAGGTGCGCCTTGTTAGTGCGCCTGGTTGGTGCGCCTGGTTAGTGTGCCAGGTTGGTGCGCCTACTTGGTGCGCCAGCCCAGCTCACAGAATTCTTTGGGCTCTGGCTTGCTAATAGGTTTGGGGCTTGGTTTAAGGGCTGATCACATCCAAAGCAACATGCAGATAACTCATCTCTGGGTCACCTCAAAATCGGGGTGTCTACAATTCCTGTTTCAGAAGCCCGCATTGGTGGGTAGATGTGTCAAGTGGCAAGTGCTCTTATCTCAGTTTGATATCACTTTTGTCACTCAGAAATCGATGAAGGGACAGATCACTTAGCAGATTTACCCTTGCCAGAGTACCAACCCCCGCAGACTCAGTTCCCTAATAAGGATATATTTTTTGCCATGGAAGAGGAAGAGTCAGTAGACCCTTGAGATAAAGACCAATGGCAGCTTTACTTTGATGGCGTAGTTAACAGGAGAGGCATGGGCATCAGTGCGGTGTTGGAGACCCCATAGGGCTAGATGATCCCACTTGCTCGAAAGTTAACCTTTGTGTGCACCAATAATGTGGCAGAGTACGAGGCATGTATCCTTGGCTTGCGGGCTGCATTGGAACATGGTGCACAGAAACTACATGTGCATGGCGATGCCATGTTAGTTGTCTCACAAGTTAATGGAAATTGGAGAACCAAAGACCTAAAATTGGTTCCATACCATAACCATCTCTTAAAGTTGAGGGCTGAGTTTGAGGAGATACGTTTTTCCTTCATGAACAGGGCCAAGAATGCTTATGCAGATGCACTAGCCACTCTTGCATCCTGATTGTCCATACTAGAGGATGACACAGTAAAAGTGTCGGTAACCTGCACAGACTAGCCGACACACTGCATGAGCATAGAAGAAGTGGATTCCATAGCAGAGCTTCCATGGTATCATGACATCAAAGCCTACCTGGAAACCAGGAATCACCATCCAGATGCATCAGCAACAGATAGAAAGACCATGGTTCGACTGGCTTCAAAATATGTGCTTGGAGCGAGTCACTTGTACAGGAGATCTTACAATCAAATGCTTTTACGCTGTCTTGATAAAAAGGAGGCTGATATAGTAATGTTGCAAGTGCATGCTAGGACATGTGGGCCTCAAATGAATGGGGTATTATTGGCCAAGAATATAATTTTACAAGGTTATTTCTGGTCAACCATGGAGACAGACTACTGTTAGTTTGTGCGAAGATGTCACAACTGTCAAGTCCATGACAACTTCATTCATGAACCACTACAACAGCTCCACAGCATGTCGTCACCTTGGCTTTTCTCGACATGGGGAATAGATGTCATCGAAGCAATCCACCCAGCAGCTTCCAATGGACATCAATACATCCTAGTAGCAATTGATTACTTTACGAAATGGGTGGAGGCAACTTCTTACAAGATAGTGACTGCCTCCGTGACTGAAAAGTTCATCAGGAACAACATCATTACCTGGTATGGGGTCCCTCATTCAATCATTTCTGATAATCGGACAAATTTCATAGCCAGAAAGGTTGAGGATTTCCTGCAGGAGTTCCATATCAAGCATCACAGATCCTCCCCGTACCATCCTCAGATGAATGGGCTTGTGGAATCCGTAAATAAGAATCTGACCAAGATTCTTAAAAAGATGGCGGAAACACATAAAGACTGGCATGACAAGCTCCCATACACTCTGTGGGCTTACAGAATATCAATCCGGACTTCAACTGGGGTGACTCCATATTCTCTGGTATATGGTATGGAAGTGGTCCTACCAATAGAGGTGGAGATATCGTCTCTCAGAGTCTTGAAAGAGGCAGAGCTAGAAGAGGCAGAGTGGATTGATGACCGCCTTGCGCAGTTGAACATTATAGACGAGCATCAGTTACAAGCTATGCATTATGCGCAATGCTATCAGAAACGCATGGCCAAAGCTTATCAGAAGAAGGTCCGACCAAGAAGCTTTTTGCCAGGGGACCTGGTCTTGTGAACAATACATCTTCCTGATAGTCGTGGCAAGTTCCGGCCCAACTAGCGTAGACCATTCGTGGTCAAACAAGTCTACTGTAGAGGAGCTGTCATCCTTGAGGACATGGACTGCATCGAACAGTCAGAGCCAGTTAATTCATGCTACCTAAAAAAAGTACTATCAGTGATCATAAACAACATGTCCTCACTCTACGATACTAACACTTTCCTCCATGCATGCATGAATTCGTGTTCTTCTGCATCCATATAGCCTTGCATCACATCACATACTAACCCCTAGTCAGTATACGCATATATAGGCCGATGTTTGTTTTCATCATCACATGCATGGATCTTAGCCCAGTGATGATAAGCATAATAAGCCTGCCAATGTTGGGAATGCGTAGCACCTCCTCAAGTAGATACTATTCAGGTAACCTAAGGAGTGAGGAGCCACCTTTCATTGTGAATTGGGCGAAGTATCCAAGCCGCTCAAGGACCCTACACCTCCCAGAGGGAGATAAAATGTTAGGGGTGAGAATGAGAGTGCGAGAAATAAAACAAATATATATATATCTGTGAAAGGGCGTAAAAGAATTAGAAGACAGAAGTCGTAGATAGAAGTCAACCCTAAAAGAGAGAGGCATGGCGGGTAACACTGTCCCTCCAATTTATCTTGGAGAGGAGTCGAAGTGAATACTTGGAAAATATGTTCCAAAAAGAGCCTAGACAACCCTTTAAACAGCAACAGTTCCCCACCATAAACTAGGTACCTATTACCTCCAAGCCGGGGATAAGGTGAACCCACATGCCTATGAGGGAGAAAGAACAAAGAATAAATAAAATAAAAAAGAAGGGGTATGGTCTGGTGGGGTTTGGAACGGAGCCTAGGATACGATATCACATTTCCAAAAAGCCACCCAAAAAAACTAGGGGCTTGGATAGAGTTTTGTGAGATTTGGAGTTACCATTCCTTTGTATACTTGGAGATAAGCATCCCAATGCTGAGGGCGCTAATAAGATCCCACAAATCATTCAGCATGCATACATTTCTTTCTACAAACATCACCTTAAAAGCGTCACAAGGTCCAATCTGGTTCTCTTAGTTGGGGAGCGATAATAGCTTTCGATCTAAGAGAATCAAGAGGGCATCGCCTAAACCAGGGGCATGCAAGCTGCTCTTATTGGTTAAGGCCATTTATGTCAAACCAGAGGCATGTCAGCTATCCTATGTTTAGACACACTGAGCCAGTATTAGACCAGGAGCATGCAAGCTGCTCTGATTGCTTAAGAGTCATCCATATCAAACCAGGGGCATGTCATCTGTCCTATGGTTAGACACATTGAGCCAGTACTCGACCAGGGGCATGCAAGCTGCTCTGATTGATTAAGAGTCATCCATGTCAAACCAGGGGCATGTCAGCTGTCCTATGCTTAGTCACACTAAGCCAATGCTTGACCAGGGGCATGTCAGCTACTCTACAGGTTGAGGATCCTCGTAATCTACTAGGAGGCACTCTAGCTACCTTTCTTGGCTTTTTAAGTGCCTTGTGAGGGCTCAGTCATTGAACAATCCCAATCCTCAGTGTTTGGTGGCTATATTTCATTACATGGGTGCTTGGTCAAAACCGTTTGGTAACCAGGGCCTTCCCTTAGGGTTGTGCACAAGATTTAGTCTGTTCAGCAACTCTTTGTTCAATCAGTTCTAGATTTCAGCTTTGGGCCGGGTTCTCTGATTCTTTCAATACCACTATGCTGCATCTTTCATCTGTTTGCTTTAAACTTACATAGTGTTGTTGAACAGAACAAAGTGGAAACCTGTTTCTAAACCAATGTTTTGAGCATGTTTTGCAGGAGATCATTTGCTCTTTCTAAGGAGGCTCAGGTCAAGGAAAGCTGAAACACCTTACAGATCATGGGTTTCTCTACGATGGCAGTGCCCACACACTGCTCAGATGTCCTCCAATCCTGGATCGGGCAGTTAATAGAGAGTGATCGCGACAAACTGTGAACTTGGGTATTCTCCTCAAAGCTTCTAGATATCGCAAAGGTGGAGGTTTCTTGATACTTCCTGTGTGCAGCTACCTTATTCTGGAAGCCAGCTCTTCATGTATTCCTCTTTGGGAGAATCAAATTAACCCCAACCTTGGAAGAGGTCCACAAAGTATGCTGTCTACAAAGGTTCCTAGGACCCATCATGTTTATGCGGCGCAATGGATATTCCTCGGTCTTGAGTGAGCTGACTGGTCTGTCAACCAGTGATTGTGGTCGGCAGCTTATCTGTTCAGATGGACATTCTCCTATGCTTCACTAGCTTACTTTGACAAGGTGGTCGAAATGCGTGCCTTTTTAGGCGATGAGCTTTGGTTAAAAGGCTTTGTTGTTCGCTTCCTAGGGGAATTGATTTTCAGCCATGGTCGGACAGTCGTAAACATTGAGGTCGCCGAGATTGCTCTGGCAATGGTTACCCGTCGGATAGACTTGGCCCCAGTCATCTTACCAGAAACTTATCGAGCACTGGACCGGTCACTACGGCGCTGCCGACACTTTTACAGTTGTGGAGCTTTTGTACAGGTATGGTTGGCTACACATCTTGGTGTAGAAGTCTTACGCCCGCAACGATCAGCCTTCAAATCTTACTGTCAAAGCGGTCATGCACGCGCGCTCACCTCAGTTCAGAAGGAGTATGAGCAGTTAGAAAGCTTGACAGAAGACAAAGTCATCTAGTGCATTATTCCTTCGGCTTCTCATAACTTCGAGGCCTTCTTCAACACAGCTGACATGCAGCTTATCATGCTGCCAGGGCTGACCGGTGGAGTTGAATATCACCCAGTCCATGTGATGCGGTAGTTCGGCTATCAACAAGATTCCCTTGTTCAGGGGCAAATGCCAGCTCGGTTCCAAGAATACCCCTAGGCTCTTATGCCATGACTAAGGAGCTATCTCGCTTGCTTAGTGGCCTCGTATGATCAAAGGATCTCGTAGTCATAGAGGGGAAAGGTTGCATAGCAGATTACGAAGCAGAAGTCAAAGAAACATGGCCAATCTGCAATGCTGCTCCGAGCCGTACGCTTTTTACCAAATCTCCAAGCTCGAAGAGATCCAGGGATGACACAGATTCTTAATCATTCGCGTCACGTTACTGGTTTCTTACCAGTTGAAATACATGTAATCACTTCATTGATTGTTGTAATAAAAGTCATCAGAATATTTCTAGCTAGCTTGTTTGATTGCTTATGGTTGATACAGAACAGAAATCGCCATTGGGACAACATGTGTTTGACTGGTTCAGGATTCTGCTTTCTTCTGCCTGTTGGTTGGGTGCTGGGGACCACCTAGATAATAGTCGAGAATCTTGTTTTATTGCCCAGGCCTGGACAAATAAAGTTTTCACAAACTTCTGTACTAGGTAGGGCAGAATTAACCCTCTGGCACTTGAATTCCGATCCTAACAGACGGATTCAAGGCCTCCCTTTTCCATCTTTTTCTAGACTACCTGTCGGAGTCTAGATGTTCCCATCCGAGATTTGATCTGTTTAGGGCGAATATCGGTGCCACCCCTCTTGCCTTTGAATTCCGATCCTAACGGATGGATTCAAGCCTCCCTTTTCCATCTCTTTTTCTAGACTACCGGTCGAAGTCAAGATGTTCCCATCAAAGGTTCGATCCGTTTAGGATGAATATTGGTGCCACCCCTCTGGCCCTTGAATTCCGATCCTGACGGACGGATTCAAGGCCTCCCTTTTCCATCTCTTTTTCTAGACTATCAGTTGGAGTCTAGATGTTCCCATCCGAGGTTCGATCCGTTTGGACGAATATCGGTGCCACCACTCCGGCCCTTGAATTTCGATCCTGATAGATGGATTCAAGGCCTCCCTTTTCCATCTCTTTTTCTAGACTACCGGTTAGAGTCTAGATGTTCCCATCGAAGGTTCGATCCATTTAGGACGAATATCGTTGCCACCCTTCTGGCCCTTGAATTCCGATCTTGACGGACGGATTTAGGGCCTCCCTTTTCCATCTCTTTTTCTAGACTACCGGTCGGAGTCTAGATGTTCCCATCGGAGGTTCGATCTATTCAGGATGAATTTCGGTGCCACCCCTCTGGCCCTTGAATTCCGATCTTGACGGAAGGATTCAAGGCCTTCCTTTTCCATCTCTTTTTCTAGACTACCGGTCGAAGTCTAAATGTTCCCATCAAAGGTTCTATCCGTTTAGGACAAATATCGGTGCCACCCCTCTACCCCTTGAATTCTGATCCTAACGGATAGATTCAAGGCCTCCCTATTCCATCTCTTTTTCTAGATTACTAGTCGGAGTCTAGATGTTCCCATCCGACGTTCGATCCATTCAGGAAGAATATCGGTGCCACCCTTCTGGCCCTTGAATTCTGATCGTAACGGATAGATTCAATGCCTCCCTTTCCCATCTCTTTTTCTAGACTATCGGTTGGAGTCTAGATGTTCTTGTCCGAGGTTCGATCCATTCACGACGAATATCGGTGCCACCCCTCTGGCCCTTGAATTTCGATCCTGACAGACGGATACAAGGCCTCCCTTTTCCATCTTTTTTTCTAGACTACCGGACGGAGTCTACATGTTCCCATCCAAGGTTCTATCCGTTTAGGATGAATATCGGTGCCACCCCTCTCGCCTTTGGATTCTGATCCTGATGGACAAATTCAAGGCCTACCTTATCCATGTTTTTCTAGACTACGGGTCGAAGTCTAGATGTTCTCTTCCGAGGTTTGATCCGTTCAGGACGAACATCGATGCCACCCCTCTTCTGATCATCGAGCAAATCATCGGAACTGCCAGATCTTCTTCCCTTCCTCTCCTCTTGCTTATCTAGCAATTGGATGCTAGATCAAGCCACGAGAAGGCCTGAGATCGCACTCCAGTCATCGTCGCCGACGACAGTCAGGTTATTTTTTTAGTTTCTTTTAATAAAATTCCTCTCTCTTTTCTTTTCTTACAAGTAAGTCCTTTTATTTTACTTTTAGGTCCCTGTATATATTTTTTAATTCCTTTTAATAATATTTGCTTTGAAGAATCGCATAGGAACCCCTGAAAGTCTTCATTAATGTTTTCCATGCTTTAAAATTAGGCATAAACCCACTGATTTACTTTTCTTACATTTAGGTCCAGCAATTTTGCATAAGAAACCCTGAGCTTTGCTAAAACTATTTTGAATGCATCTTTTTCTGTCAAATTGCAAGTTAAACCCTGGATATTGAAATCTTTGCTTAAATGTGTTCAAAAATTACATTTAAAACCCTAAGCTTCATTAAAATAATTCTGAATGCATATTTCTCTGTTTAAATTGCAAGTTATACCCTAGGAACTTAAATATTTACTCAGATGTGTTCAAAATTGCTTTTTAGCCCCTAAATGTTTCTTATTTCTTACTAAATGCATGTTTTCTAGAGTAAATTTGCATGTCAGTCCCAAAAACTTTTTGTGTTTAAACATGGACTCTTTTTCTTGCACATTTAACCTTGAATTTCTGTAGAATTGCATTAAATACATGTTTTAATGTCAAAATTGCATTTTGACCCCTAGAAATCTTGAATTTAACAAAAAATGCATAGTTTTGCACATTTGACCCCAGATTCTTCAAAATTACATAAAATGTGTTTTTCTATGAATATTTGATGATTTAGCCTTAGAATTTTAGTTTTCATTCAGAATTTGGGAATTTTGAACAAAACCCTTTGGAATTTACACTTTTTACTCACACATGCATTTTGTACATTTTGTTGCTATTTTTCATGCATATTTTCTCGTGTTTTCTTCCTTACATCATGCACGCATTTCTAACCCATTTCGAACTTGTTTTTCCCATCATTTCTTGGTTTTCTTTCGACTTTCACGATTTTGATTCGATTTGACTTTCCATCGCCCGAGGGCGTACATTAACAGGCTAAACAATGCCGACATTATCCCAAATGAGGATTATTTTCCCCAATTTGATTTTCTAGGATTTGTTCGAGTTTCCACTGATTTACATGACACTTTCCGAGAGTTTCTCGATTTTCACGATTTTCCTCATCGCCTAAGGGCGTACTGTAAAGTGGCATTATTAATGCTTACAATTGTCCCTCGGATTATCATTTTTCCTTTTCTCTTCTTCAGTTTTTTGATTTGGCATGTTTTCCAGTCATCTTTATCATGTGCACTCAGAATAGGCAAGCATACATACAATGAACCATTGGCAAGTAGGAAACCAAGAAAGACCGAGTTCCTCGGGCCCATGGGGTTGCCTAACCCTTTCCCCATGTGTAACAAGAATCCTTATCCTTTCTCTGGTCCGCATTGATTTGTGCATTTCTTCCATTAGGCACGGAGTATACATGTTTTCTTCACCTTATTTTCTTTTTGTTTTTCCTTTGTGTTTGGTTTTCCTCGTCTTTCCATTAAAAGACTAGGTGGTGACTCCTTTCCTTATCCTTTCTTATCTTTCCTTGGTGTTTCTTAGTCTAGTCTTCTACTCTGGATTCACCATCTTCGCCATGACCGTATTGGGACTCCTCGTGTGCTTCCACGCACCGTAGGAGAGCCGTGTAGGGTTCCACCGGCATGGTTACAGTTATACAACACCAGATTCTACCTAGCATCCCAAACCAGCCCAACAACTTAAACCAACGACAAGCCCAAAGTCCATACGATGGTCAAGCACTCAAAAATCGGTCTCAAACTCAAGCCAATGGGCCTTGTGGTAGTTCTAGCACAACTAGCTGGTGCACTTAACTACTGCAAGTCATTGGGGCAACTAGGTTGTGCAACTAGTAGGCCTTGTAGGCTTCGCATAGTTAATTTCAGCAAAGGTCTGTGTTGTCCATTCATCCAGTGGACATCCGTTTTTTGGCCTCTCATTGGTTGGCACAAACCTACATGTGTGCCTTGGCTGTTATGCCCCTTATCCCAAGTGTAAATCCAAATCCAATCCATTATTTCATATCCAAGCCATTGATTCAAAGAGGGATAATCCATCGACGACTTACATTCAAGTAGACCTATTTAAGCCACTCCATCTTTTTCATGGTCAGCTGTTTCAAGATGCCACTAGACCTAATGAGTGTCCATCTAGTTGCCCCACAACCTCCTCCTCCACTGCATAGCTGTTTATCAGCCACCAACAACCGCTACACTGCATTCACCTCCACCTTCAAAGCCTCTGAAGTCGAGCATAATCCCAGTACAACCGAGCCATAGCAAGTGCACACATCACCCTTCAAGCATTGCCCAACATCTCTGCAAATGACTTTCACCATCGTCGTCGGAGCATCCATAACTCGGAGCAAACCGTCGACGTCGAAGGGACAACCAACCTATTGACACAACTAAGCATTCATCCTTGTAGCTAAGTTTCTTCCTCCTCTTGCCCTACGATGCTTCCTCAATGTGGGACTATCTGCAATTTATCTGTGTTTTTCTTCACTATATTGTGTCCTTTGTTTTCCGACGATGGATTCTTGACCTGTGCATGGCTAGCTGCCATTTAGCCCATGCCGCCACCCATCTCCACGTTTGCCACCTCCCTTGTCTTCCCTAACGCCCCATGCATGCTCATGACCAATGGGTTCTTTACCTCAGGCCAGCCACTTCATCGGCAATGAAGATACACCGTGCCATGGAGTAATGGGGTGACCAACATCCACTGAGATTGCATTGCATTTTCTTAGCATCCAACATCATGTTTTCTTCTTCCTTCATTCCCCTTTGCTCTCCAGTGACGTCAGAATGGGCTTTCGAAGTTCACAATCGGCCTTCATGGTTGGAAACAGTGATGGAACCCATTCACCGATAATGGAGTTGGGGAGGATGGTGGGAGCGTTCCTAATCACTTTTTCTTGCATCATCGTGTTCTTTGGCATCGTCTTTAGCTTCATTGGTCCCTACTCATTTGGGCTTTAACGAGTCACCATCGGAATTTGGCAATGAAACTTGCTGTCTAGAATAAAGTGCTTGAGTCACAACAATCTGGCGCACCTCTCTGGCACAATGTGCCTAGGTCCAAAGCATAAAGAGCGAGGTTGAGCCTTGTATTGCATAGTTTTCTTGTCTGGTTTTGGCTTTTATGTTTCGGGTCTAATTTCTTGCACCTATTACTCTTACTTTTTCATGGCATTTTGCATCACATGATTACACACATGCTCATGACCTATTAGAGAAATGATGCTTACTGTATGGAGCTTTTGATAATCAAGCGCAATGACATTGTGTACCTCCAGAGCAGGTTGTACTAGCACAACTCTTATGCACAAGTGCCCCTATTCTAAACATGTCTAATGTGGTTGAGCATTAGGTTGCATTGTTTTCCACCCTGCATGTTTTTTTCATACTAGCACAACATTAAGCATCTAATTCTAGGCACAAAGTAAGGAACTAGCATACATTTACATTAGCCACACATGCGAGCGAGTTAGCCAAGAAAGACTGACTCGTCAAGCATATGAGGGTGCTTAACACCTTCTCCATACGTAATAGGAGTCTTTACCCTTTCTTTGCCACACAATGGCCTATGTGTCGTGTTCATTTGGCATGGATCATGGCATAACTAAATTGTTTTATTGTATTTTCATTTGCATTCGGTTTTCCTCATCTTCTGATTTCAAAAAGACTAGGTGGTGACTCCATTGTTTTCTTATCCTTGTCATTTAGCTTTCACCTTGGTTTTCACCGTGACTTTATTGATTTTGTGCATACAACCTTTCACACCTTGCATAGAGTAGTCGCTAGAATGGTCACAGGAACTGGTGACTCTACTAGCGAAACCAGACTCCAACTTTCATTCTAGACTTCCTCTCTCTCTTTAGCTTTTTGGCCCACTCACTTGCTTCCTTTGCTGTGCCTTGCTTGCCCTTATAGCATTATTTGTGTCTTGTTTATGCCTTATTTTTGCTTAATGCATACTTTTTGCTTGGTGGATGTCTTTCGTTACACATTTGCTATGCCACCATACTTGCACATACGCTATTGCATGCCTTTTGATGTGATGGACATTACTTTTTTTCCACAATCATGACAATATGACATTAACACATAACATGCACATGCCTTTTGATTGATGATTGTTATTTGTTTTCCTTGCTTGGGTGTTTCTTTCCCATTTTACATTTGCCATGCCTAGGAAAATTAGAGACATGTTTGCCTTTCCCTGGATTAATCTAAAAATTCTACAATTAAAAAGAACACATCTAAGCCAAACTAGAGACAAACAAAACTTTCTTTCCCCCTGGTTTAATGAAAATACAAAGTAAAAGACACCAAAGCATATTTGCATGAATAATCATATAGGACATGCATCCTCTCTTCTCCTAAGTCCATCCACAATCTAAAAAGGGCGGTCCTAGTTTTCTAGTCCTATGGCTTTGGTGTGGGATGAGTTACTAGTTTGTCCCCCCATCCATGGTTACATCAGTATTAATAGAGGGTACAACCCACTACTTTGGCAAGGGTCGAGGCCACCAATACACCACCCATTCACTGCCTAAGCATTGGCCAGGATTTAGAGTAGGGACCTACTTTCTACTCTGAGTCAGAAACCCATTACCCATGAGTGAGTCTCGAGTGGACGACCTACTCGAGACATACATAGTGAGAGAGCACATACTAGGGTATTCATCTGCATGTGTGCCATTCATGCCCAACTTAACTTCCATGCAACCTTCTAATTGCTTTTGCTTGTCCAACATAGGTCTTGAGTCATGCTTGATAGTGCGTCCTCAGGCCATGTTCACCTCTTATCGTTTTACTTAGTTTCCGACTGTCCCATTTTCCTATTTGCTTGCCTATATTTTCTCCACTACCATGGAGGATCCACACTTTGACCATTTTACTTTTGCATATTCCAAGATGGTCGGTCGGACTCGTCCCTTTCTTTTGCTCGACATCTATCCTTGCATTCGAGTGCCTTCGCCTAGATCGCTCCCTAGTTTTATTGCCTTTGTCGCCTCTCTACCTGTGGCACCACCTACTGAGGCACAGGACTAGCTTGTACTTTCCCTTGGCACTAATGAACTGAGCTATGAGTTGTCTCTCCTGCCCGTCACCCAACCACCTTGTCCTCTAGGCTCAACTTTTGCACTCCTGTCTATTGCCTCTTTGCCAAGCCTGTCTGCTTCCCAGCCTCGGGGATCGTCTATGGTGTCTCCTATCGAGACACCACCTTCCCCATTTGGGTCATCTCCACGTCCGTCATCAGTCGTGACCTCCCATGGCCCGCCTTTTGCTTCACTTGTGTGTCTGTTGTTGGGTCCTCGTGCTGAGGCGCTCCTCCTTCGTCAATCTCTGCAATCATGCCTCCTCTGATTGCCCCACTTGAACCCATTGTGCCTTCACTAGACACCTCGTGCCTATTGGATTCGCTGCTCTAGCCACCTTATCCCAGCAGGTCAAGTCCTTCTTCAGGTTGGGTCAAGAGATGCAAGCCCTAGCTTAAGCTATGTAGAGTCAGCTATTGGTTCTTGCCACCCTACCTTTTGCACCTTCAGTACCTACCCCCATTGTGCCCCCTAATCTATCTGTGCCCCTTACGCTTCTTACTCCTCAGAAGCCACAATAGGAGATGAAACGCTCTAGATGCCAGCTTTCTGACTTCACTCCCTTGGGTTAGTCGCTCAGCTCTTTCTTCCCCAATGTCACCCATCAATTGACTCTCCCTGAGGCTTGGCCACCACCGGAGCCCATTCCACAATGGTTTAAGCAGAACCTATTCTGCAAGTTTCATCGGAACATAGGGAAATTCATAGACAAATGCGTCACCTTACAGAATGCCATTTAGGATCTAGTTGATGCCAGAACGGTTACGCTTCCTATCTCTACATCTAGTGTTTAGCCTGCTTCACAGGTTTTCCCTTTCATTGAGTCAGTAAATCATGACACACTAGCTCAACAAGGGCAGCAACCATGGAAAAAATGATCTCGACGAACAAAAAGCGACTACACTCCTCTAGTAGAGCCTTTGAGCATCTTCTCTCCTAAGGTTGTGTCTCTCCTGAGACTCCTGGATACTTGTCTACCACCGAGACCACTACCACCATAGTAAGACACGATCGTGAACTGGAATTATCATTGAGCCATGGGGCACTCAATTGATCAGTGCCACACTTTGTGGAATGCCATTCAGACCTTGATTGACACTGAAGTCATCAACATCCATGTGTAAGAGGTAGATTTAGTTCCCGCCCCAACATCGACTGTAACATCTATGCCTGGTTTTCCATTTAATATAAACCATGGAATTTCTTGTAATTATTCGTGTGTGGGTTATTAATGGCAAATCCAAGTTGTGTTTGTTGGCTGTGGTCTCTCCCTGTGCTTTGTGCCCCTGGTTTCTCCTTTGTGGTGTGACTTCTTTGGTTTGTGGGTCTGTTTTGTAACTGGGACCCGTGTTTGGGGTAAAACTCACTTGGACTTGTGGGTGGACTTGGTCAAAGAGACCAACCTCATGTGCCTTGTGCCTTTTCTTCCCGTGACCACACCAATGACCTGAGTTCCCCTACACGTGAGGCCTAGCGGGAGGGTTGCCCGTCCCGTCCCGTCGGCAGTAGGGAGGCTGGCAGGAGGCCGGCGGAACCCGCGGGGATGGCAGGCGGTAGTGGCTTTAAAGGGAGGCGTGCATCATGGGAGAGGAGCGGAGAACCAGAGAGAGGGCGAGAGGGAGTGCGGAGGCTGAGGAGGAGTCGAGCGTCAGAGGAGATCACGTGAGTGTGGGGGGGGGGGGAAGGCTGGTGCCGTGCACTGCTAGAGCTTGAGGGCACGGGGGGCCCGTCGAAGCTAAGTACGCGTTCCCCCTTCCGTTTTCCTCCATCAGTTGAGACATGTTTAGGTTAAAGGATAAAATCATGGAT
>JAMKQA010023019.1:0-15247 GCA_024699735.1 Posidonia australis
AATCCTTACCCTTTCTCTGGCCCGCATTCATTCTTGCATTATCCATTAGGCACGGATCACACATGCATCATTGCATCTTGTTTACATCTTGCCTTTTTGGTGTTTTCTTGGTTTTCCTCGTCTTTCCATTAAAAGACTAGGTGGCGACTCCTTTCCTTATCCTTTTGTCTTCCCTTTGGTGTTTCCGAGTCTTGTCTCTCCTTCCGGATTCACCATTTTCGCCGTGACTGTATCGGACCTCCCAATGTGTTCCCGCACACCGGAGTCAGGTTTTGGTGAACCGCGCCCTAGTTGTTCCACCGGCATGGTCACAACTTACTTGCACTAGGGCGCCACAACCATGGAAGTGTCGAGATCGTTTCAACGCCTGATCCAAACCGACATAGGTCTCCGCAAGGAGGATAGGAGCAAGATCAATCTAGTGAATAACCATCGCCTAAGCTATTTCTACCACCTCAATAGCCACAGTCGTCCAGCCATGGCTAAAGATAAGCTCCCCGAGGAAGCGCAGCACAAAACTATGAAGCCATAGGATGCCTAAATAGGAGCGGGCGCTGATAATCTCATCAAAATAATCTAGGCGCACCATGGTAGTAGAACCATCTCTGCAGATAAGTTTCTCTTCACAGACGCTTCTGGTCAAACCCATCAGTCGGCTCAAAACTGGAACATAGTTGTCATGGCAAGTGAAGACTGGAGGAGACATGAAGGGCGACAGACCGCAGATCCGTCTGACCTCCTCCAAAGTCAGAGTCATTTCTATCTGCCCGAAGTGGAAAATGTGCAAGGCCGGCTTCCAAAATCGAGCCACGGCGCATAACAGATGTCAGTTAACCTCCACTTTAGCTATACTTAAAAGTGAGGAGGATATGCCCCAAATCCGCAGTTGTTCGCGATCAGCAGCTGTTAAAGCGTCAATCCAGCCACGCAGAGCATCTGAGCAATGTTTTGGTGTCACCATGGTAGGATAACTCTGTGGACACAGATTTGGGCCAAATATGGCAGTAAAAAGAGCAGAACTTGACATAAATATGAGGCAAATGGAGTAATCCAATGGAATATATGATCTTGATCTTAATGCAAAATCAAAAAGTATGCTCAAGAAATCACGTCTCGTTGTAAATCTAAGGCTATGTGGCAAAAACGAAATCTATGTTTTGTTTTCATAGAGCAAGACAAGAAGAAATCAGCAAGGAAAACAGCAAAACATTCACATACCATTGTATTAGCGCAGCCGGAGTTTAGAACGGATCAAAGAGAATGCAACAAGGAAGATTTTAGGGTGTTTGCAGAAAGGGGCGGCGATGCACCTCGCTGGGAATGCGAGGTTATAAGTAAAAGGTTTTAGCAAAAAAGGAAAACAAGCTGACCATTTTCGGGCGGAGCACCAATATGGCGCACATAGGTGACGCACATAAGTGGTGCACCTAGATGGCGCAACAAACAGATGAAAATTTCGACAGCACCTCCCCTAAAATTGGAACCTTGCCAAATCGGCGCCATTTTCTGAAATCTGTACAGCAAGCTTCATACAACATACACAAGCAATACCCCAAGAGTGAGGCGCATTCCAAAATTTAAAATTTGTTATTTCTAAGCATTCTTAAGTATGTTTACAATGTTCCAATACAAGACTCGACTAAAGCAAAAACTAAAGGTATCTATCCCTCGTCTGACTCCTCCTCGTCGGATGACGCCTCTTGGAAGCTCTTGGCCAGAAGACGAGCGCCTCGTCGAGTGATCTGGCGCGACCACTAAGCGGCAGCAGCAGCCTGAGAACGGGCAGTAGAACTCCGAACCCTCTAGGATACCTCAGTGTCTGAGCGATCCTCCTCAGACGCCTCCATGGTGAATTCCCCACTACTGGCTGCATTCACCTCATGAGCTGGGAAATCTTGTTGCAACTTCGGGACCTGTGTTAGTAGTTTAAATTATTGAATGATATAGCAAAAGCAGAAAGAAAGAGAAAGGGATACTCGGATGATGTTGCGCCAGCGCAGTTCCTACAAATTTGCAAATATGTCAGGCATAATGTAAAAATGGCAATTCACAAAAAGTAAAGTTATACCCTCTTTCGTCGGATGTCGGCATAGAAGGCGCCGAATTGTTCTTCAAAGCCCTGTGCATTTAATCAATATTAGATTTATCTCGATTGTATGCATAGAAGTGTTAAGCAAAAATTGCAGTAAATTTACCTTGGCCCAATCGGAGGCATACCACATCCCACACTGGCTATCCCGTACAGCCTCCTCAAACAGATACGGCTTCCCAACTCGTCTGTACCAAGCCAGGTAATCTATGTAATTGACTTCTCAGAGGATATGCTTGTCCTGGGAGGCAATAGCTGCTGCATGCCAACTTCTGGCTATTGAACGGGTAGAGGCTGGGCGATCCATATTGGCAGGAGGAGGGGCAGGAATGCAAAATTCATTTAGAAATTGATGCCTCACGTGCCTTGGGAGATAATATGCTGACTTCATCATACAGTAAAACTTCACCTGCTTGTCCTTTAGTATACAGCCAAAGTTCAAAGGTGCCCAGTTAAAGCCTTCATATCTGGAGAATGGGCGTAGATGAACCTGTTACAGAAACAGATAATTGTAAGCAAAGCAGGTAATACAGGCATATAGAATTGCAGCACAAAAACTTACATCTTCAAGCTCTACCAGGTCAAGCAGATACTGGTAGGACTCGTAACTATAAACCCCAGCAGCAGCCCGATGATCAGGCTCGACCCACTGACGAGGGAGAGGTAGAAGCTCGTCACGTAGGCGACCGAAGCTATGCCCCCGTGTGATATGCTCCATAATCCAGTACTAGAAATAGCAGACAGAAGTCAGTTTATCAGATATTAAGTGAAGAGGAAATTTGTTTTGCAAAAATAATGAAAGTAAACACTCACAGTCAGCAGAGGATATAATCCCACGTAGGAGCGACGCCCAAGCTTGACTATGTTGTCAAGTCCGTAGATCAGCCAGGTGTAACTGGCACCAGCCCAGTCATAGTGATCTAGATGCTCCAGATTGATTAAGTACGCCAACCAATCAGCATGAATACAGTATGCAGACGAGTCGCAGAAGATCATTGCTAGCAAATCTAGCAAAAAATGCCTTAGCACAAAGTCCGCCTCATCGCTGTCAGGCTTGGGGTTGGGCCAAAACTGGTCCCACTCTCTCAGCCACCCCACAGTGATCATGTGTTTCCCCCTAGGTGGCTTAGGAGGAACACGGCCCAGGTGCGTAGGGGCAAGGTGAAGGCCATGAGTAGTCTCACCTATGATCGGCTCGTCGTCGAAGGGGAGGCCCGTCAGTAGGGCCCACTGGTCGGGCAAGATGGTCAGCTCGCCAAATGGAGAGTGAAAGGTGTGCGTCTCAAACCTCCACCTCTCCACCAGAACTCGAAAGAAGTTGTAGTGGCCATGTATGACTGGAATACGCAGTAAGCCACCGAATGGGGACCGATGAAGGAGAAAATCCTGCAGAAACTCAGGCAAGCTGTGGAAGTGGTCTAGCATTGGGGCCCAATGACACTACATTATCTGGTTTGCGTCACTAGCCTGAAATTTTAAAAACAAAATTAATACCAAGTCAGAAAGCAATTTATAAAGCATCAAGGCAGGAAATTACCGCAAAATCAGGACCCTCGCAGATATGATGGTCACTTAGCAGCCAGCCCTCGAAATTGCCACACTCCTGAAAATGCATCTGTCAGATAAAACACCAGATTTATATGCACAGTTTCTTCCAGTTTTGGGCTTACCACAATAGGGACGGCAGGGGTCGAGCTACCGGAGGCACGTGACCTCAAGGAACTACCCTACCGCCGGGAGCGCGAGCTAGACAGCATATCCCGTGAGGACTCTGGGGTCCCCTCCTTGGGAGCTGGATTGTCCTACAAAAAGGGTGAAGACCTCATTAAAGCTAAAACAGAAAGCAAGACAATGACATATGAAATCCAAACAAAGTCAAGCATGGCATTATAAGCAAAAATTGGCAAAATAGAAGGAACATGGCATTTAAATAAAACACTATGGCTTATGTAAGTAGAGACAGGCGTACAGTTACAGTTCAGTGCTTGATGTGACAATATTCCCTTGTTAGATTTTCAGAAATGAAATACTCAGGATAAGCTATCAAGTGTGGTTCAGCAGTTTGATTCAAAGCAGTATGCAACAAAAATCAGAAATGGCATAAATGGCAGCATGGTAGTATGGCATGTATGGCATAACAACGGTAATCAGAGTATTACCTAAGCCTTGAACCTTCCTCACAGCCTTCCATCACCCCTTCCCTGCCATTGTCATCACCACGCAACCAACCCCTCACCACGGCCGACCCATCTCACGGCCAGCCCACCACACAACCACCACGTGGTCCAGTCCGCCGGAACCTGCCGCTATGGCCTGCTCCACCGACGACCCGCACCATCTCACAGCCACTCCACCTCCCCTGCTGATGGCCATAGCCACCAACCCGCGCCTCCACACCAGACCCATCCCCCCATAGCCTACCGGAACCCATCCGTCCAGCCAGGGAATGTGAGCCTAAGCAAAAATGCATGAATGGGAAGAAAATGAAAGAAGGGGTCAAGGGAGATACCTCCGCCGGCGAGCCTCTGTCCAACCAATCTTGAAGGGTCTGATCCATGCCGCCGCCTACCAGCCGCCGTCACACCTCGTCGCACCTCATCAGCGCGTCGAACGCCCGCACCAACCTAGAGCACCTCGTCGGCGCACCTCCTGCGCACCGCCGCCGTGAAGAGGAGGGGAGACGAAGAGAGGAGGAAGGGAGAATGGAGAAGAGATGAGGAGAAAGGAGGAAAAAAGATGGATTTCGTTTGGAGAGGGAGAATGGAATAAGGAGGAAGAAGAAGAGGCAAGCGTATTTAGGAAGGTTTAATATATAAATGAATGAGTAAGTATGATATTTTTGAAGGGAAAAAAAAAGACAAAGCAATGGAGAAGAACCATGTAGAATCAAGCTCAATTGCACTCCCAGTAAGTAGGAAGAAAAGAAAAGAATGTCCCTTAGCAGTTATGACAGTTATCCAGTGGAACCTGCTTATAAATAATTTAATAGTCGAGGTTCAAAATGCAAAATGGCGGTGGAAATTACATTTCGACCCCTAGCACATCATGACTTGCACTCCAAGAGCAGAATATAAAGTGTCAAGCACATGGCCTGTAAAATGCACCAGATGGGGTAATTTGCAGAAAACCCCCTACATTTCGTACATTTGCAGATTAGTCCACAAAGAACGTCGGAAATTTTGTTTGAAGCAGACATTTGATGATATACAGCAGAATCTCGAATGTCACAGCACACTGGTAATACAACAATCAGAAAGCTGTCATGATTGGGGAATTTGCAATAAAACCCTCAAGTTTTGGACATTTGCAAATAAGTCCTCACCTTTTGCAAATAATGCCACATTCGATTGAAAATTCCAGCAAGAAGAGATTGTGCATGCATCTCAGCAAGAATGCCAGTTTCTGCATCACAGCATCAACAACCAACGTATTTACAGTTCCGCCCTTAGGGGTACTATTGCCATTTTTCCTTCCTAGGGGACAATCCAGGGATCATCGTTTTGATTTTTCAAGGTCTCCTTCCAAGCGGATGAGATCCTTCTACCTCTTTCTCTTGGATTTTCGCAGGCGCGAAATCCAACTTGTTGACTTTGACCGGGCGGTCAATGTCATTTGCCCTCTTGGATTTTCACAGGCGCGAAATCCAGCTTGTTGACTTTGACCGGGCAGTCAATGTCATTTGCCCTCTTGGATTTTCGCAGGCGCGAAATCCAGCTTGTTGACTTTGACCAGGTAGTCAATGTCATTTGCCCTCTTGGATTTTCGCAGGCGCGAAATCCAACTTGTTGACTTTGACCGGGCGGTCAATGTCATTTGCCCTCTTGGATTTTCGCAGGCGCAAAATCCAGTTTGTTGACTTTGACCGGGCGGTCAATGTCATTTGCCCTCGTCGATTTTCGCGGGCGCAAAATCCAGCTTGTTGACTTTGACCAGGCGGTCAATGTCATTTGCCCTCTTGGACTTTTGAGGGCGCGAAATCAGCTTGTTGACTTTGACCGGGCTGCCAATGTCATTTGCCCTTTTCAATTTTCTCGGGCGCGAAATCCAGCTTGTTGACTTTGACTGGGCGACCAATGTCATTTGCCCTCTTCGATTTTCGCGAGTGCGAAATACAACTTGTTGACTTTGACCAGGCGGTCAATGTCATTTGCCCTCTTGGATTTTCGCAAGAGCGAAATCCAGCTTGTTGACTTTGATAGGGTGGTCAATGTCATTTGCCCTCTTGGATTTTCGCGGGTGTGAAATCCAACTTGTTGACTTTCACCAGGCGGTCAATGTCATTTGCCCTCTTAGGTTTTCGCGGGCGCGAAATCCAGCTTGTTGACTTTGACCGGGCAGCAAATGTCATTTGCCCTCTTGGATATTCGCGAGCGCGAAATCCAGCTTGTTGTCTTTGACCAAGCGGTCAATGTCATTTGCCCTCTTAGATTTTCGCGGGCGTGAAATCCAGCTTGTTGACTTTGACCTGGCGGTCAATGTCATTTGCCCTCTTGGATTTTCGCAGGCGCGAAATCCAACTTGCTGACTTTGATCGGGCGGTTAACGTCATTTGCCCCTTTTGGATTTTCTTGGGTAGAAAATCCAACGGCTTGACCTTTTTGACCGGATGGTCAGGGTCCTAGCCCTTCTCTCGGATTTCCTTGGGTAGGAAATCCTGCGGCTTGACCTTTTGACCAGATGGTCAGGGTCCTAGCCCTTCTCTCGGATTTCCTTGGGCAGGAAATCCTACGGCTTGACCTTCTGACCAGATGGTCAGGGTCCTAGCCCTTCTCTCGGATTTCCTTGGGCAGGAAATCCTGCGGCTTAACCTTTTGACCGGATGGTCAAGGTCTTAGCCCTTCTCTCGGATTTCCTCGGGCAGGAAATCCAGCTGCTTGACCTTTTGACCGGGCAATCAAGGTCCTTATCCTTTCTCTTTTGGGTTTTCGCAGGTGCGGAATCCAGTTATTTGACCCTCTAGCCGGGCAGTCAAGGTCCTTTCTCTTTTGAGTTTTCGCGGGCGCGAAATCTCTTTGTTCGCCCTTGGTCTGCGTGGACAGGGCCTTCTTGTTTGACAAATGATATGTTTGTCATACCCCTCTTCCTTGGGCTGGTATCCCCAACTACTCGGTTGACAACTGTCATACTGTCTAGCGATCGGGATGACAAGATTTGATTGACTTGTCATATTCCACCTCCTTAGGTTGATAACCTCAATAATCCAGCTGATGAGTTCGACAACTTGTCATTTTTCTGCCAGTGGTTCCCTTTGTGTACAGGATTTCTTTGTTTTTTCCCTATCATTTCAGCACTAGCATCAGCATCGCATCATCTTGCAAGCACCCATTCTTGTGTTTGTGTTAGCATCAGCTTCGTATCGACCTTTAGTACCAGCTCTTGCATTTTGCATCTTGCGTTAGCATCACGCATCCCTAGCATTTAGATCAGCAGTTGCACGCATTTCGCATTTGCATTTGGCAACGAGTCATGACTTTTGGTGCATCCGTCGAATAAGTGACTTACAGCCTACAGCAAACGCCATCCTCTTGTAACCTCAAAATGGGGGTATCTTGTCAACCCTGAGCATCGGTCTTGGTTCCTTTTGTCCCTCGACCTCGCTTAGGGAGGGGCATTTGTAGACACCCCGATTTTGAGGTGACTCATAGATAAATTTTCCAGATGTTGCTTTTGGATGTGGCAAACCTAATCCCATTAGCCAAATCAACCCCAAACCTACAGTAGGCCCACAACCTAATTAGAAATCCAGACAGGTAGGGGAGAGCACCAAGGGAGAGCAGCAATGTAGAGCATTTAGCTAGCTCACCAAGCAAGAGCACAGAAGTGGTGCATCTAGCTGAAGCACCAGGCTGGCGCACCTACCTGGCACACCAAGCTGACGCATAGCCACTTCTCAGGCTGCTGGCTTTCCACCTCCCATGGCTGTTACCTCCACCAACGAATATGCCATGGAATCTTCCCAAGCTCTTCGTTTACGAGGCTACTTGTATTCTCTAGGAGTTACCCTTGAGAAATGCTTATATAAAGACATCCATAGGCAACTATTTGGCTTTCCTTCTCTCCCTTGATGATTTGAAGAGTTGATCTTATCATCTTAAGAAGACCTAGTGCGAGCTATCTACTGTTTTCTGCAGTCCTCTCTCTTTTCTCTCAAGCATTCCCTTATATTTTGGAGCATTGCCAGCCCTTCCAAAGCAGCAAGGATCCTTTTATCTTTGATATCTCAAGAAGGAACTCCTTGGGAGGTAGGTCCTCTCTTTCCCTTCTTCTTTAATTCCAACTCTTGCACCAAGATAAAGCATGCTTTGAAATTAACATATAATCAGATTTTTTTTTTTTGCTTTCATATATATAATGTCTTGCATATAGGATCCATATGTTAAAAATCTGCATCATGTTATTTCCATGAGTGTTTTTATTATCTTTCTTCTCAATTTCTTTACACTGAGATCCATGATCCATGCATTTGCACTTGAATATGTAATAAACATGTTTCTTTACATATTCATCACTTGTCGAGCTTATTATTTCACACATGCTATTTAGGATATTGTATAAGCATTTCTGTAATTAACCCATGACTTATTTTGTTTTTTAATCAAATAAAAAAGAAAAGGGTTTTCTGTTCAATTTCATCTCATCATATTGTTGTTTCTATCATTTGCATAACAGGCTTAATAAACAGAAGTTACCTCTCTGAATCTAAACCAGAATTCTGGATTAGACTGCAGTCTGATCTAGATTTTCTAAGGCACACCATTCTGGAGCACCTATATGGCGCACCAGAGTGGCTCACCAACCCAGAGCACAACTCGGGCGCACCATTCTGGTGCACCAGACAGATCAGAGAATAAATCACCCTCTTATAAATCCTCATCTGCATGTTTTCCCAAGTGATTTTGAATCCAATTCTTTCAGTGATGGTTCTTTGGTATTTTATGATTGTGCATGCATGATTTCAATTACAAATGATGTTGCTTTTCTAGTCGTTTTACCCTTTGACATTCAGTCCATAGCTCAAAATCTGGTAGGCTGATTACACTTTGCTCCTCTATGGAGATTCTATGCATCAGCCTGTGATCCTGTGACATGGCTAAACCTTGTCTCTTTCATTCAGTATAAATAGGATGTGACCTTGTGTGAGACTATTAGCCCTTGAGTACAAGATTCATGAGCTTCTCATACTTGCATGTCTTTCATTTTTGAAGGATATTTTCCATTTTGTCAAGTACTATACATTGCATAACTTTATGAGCGCATTTATACATGATTTTGTACTGCATGGATTTCTGTTTTCCCTCAGCACATCTTTCGGGACCACATAGGAGCACATAAGTGGCGCACCAGACTAGAGCACCAGTCTGGTGCACCTAACAGGCGCAGCAGCCTATTTTCAATAGCACACAATAGATTTTCACATGGTTTTCATCATGATTTCTTGCTTCAATTTGCTTTCAGTTTTCTCTGGCTTTCTTCCTTGATATATCCAAGAAGACCCTTTTCTGTTTTTAACCATTTCTATGCATGTTAGATCATTCATTGCATGTAGTAAAGTAAGGATGAAAAATTACTCAAAATACTTAGATCTTTGATTTTATTTATGCAATATTTTTGCATCAACGTTTGACCCATTATATGAGCGATATTTCTGAACATTAAGACACACCCTGCACTCCATGCAATCTTATTTTAGCATAAGACATCACTCACTTAGCGTGACATGGCATATCGCCCTCGGGCGTACAGTAAAGGCTGAAAAGCCGACATTTCCTAAGCAAATGAGAAACCTATAGAAAGACCGATTTATCGGGCGCACGAGGGTGCCTAATACCTTCCTCATGCGTAACAGGGATCCTTACCCATTTCTGGTTTATGACCTGCTTTGCATTGGCTTATTTGCATGATTTATATGGTTTTCCTCGTCTTCCATTTTAATAGACTAGGTGGCAACTCCTACATTTTTTTTTATTGTTTTGCCGTGACTTTGCCGATCCTTGGGCATTTGGCCTTCCGCACCAAGTCCCGAGGCTGTCGCCGACATGGTTACATAAACAATAAACATCTAGGGACCCACCAAAGTCACCCAGAAGCAAGCAATCAAACAAATAACAAGCATTTGGGGACCAACGAAGTCACCCAAAAACAAACAACCAAATAAACAACAAACATTTGGAGACTTACCAAGTCATTCAGAAACAACAATAGGCAACACTTAAGCAAACAACAATAAACAATAAATCACAGACAACAAAAGATAGCAACCAACACACATCTAGGAAGCCTCACGCTTTAACCAAATGCTACAACAGGAGAACGGAGCTGCAAACATCCTCCACACAAGCAACGACAACAAAAGCAACCAACAAGCACCAAACAAAGCAAAGAACTAGATGCAAACAAAACATCAACAATGAGTAAATAGTAACAAACACCAAATAACAAGCAATAGTAACAATCAAAGACAAATACAACATGTAGCAAACAATAAATAACATTGATCATGGAAGGTCACCCAAAGGGTAGACAACTATTGCACCTTTTCCTCCATGACAAAATACAAAATAACCGCAACGTGAATGGTAGCAAAGAAAACATGTCCTCTGGTCTGCTAACGTAGGGTGCCTAACCCCCTCTAAAGGAATTAGAACAACTTTCTACAAAAGCCCTACCTTCTCGCAACCAAAACTCACCAGTTAGATCAGTACGCACAACAAACGTACACAATTCCAGGCGACAAGACTCTTCTGACCCCACACATAACAAGGTCTCCAACTCTGCATACCAACATCGAGTCCTGCCTAGAAAGTAATTGCCATCATTTCCATGGGCAACACGGTACTTACTTCACACAAAACTTGTGGACAGCACCAAACACCACGCTCTATAGAGTTGAAGAGCTCAAGTGAAATGCTTCACACAAGCGGACACATCCACTCCCAATCGCTCCCTCCAAGTAACTTCCATAGATCGACGAGCTCGCACCCAGACTACTAGGAAACCGTCCGATGAGAAGTTGACACCCCTCTCCACAAATCAGCTGATCATCACACTCTAAGTTCCTTGCGGTGTTTTACACAACACCCTCACCGATATCGAAGCTGGAGTCGATGACACTCATCAACACCACAAGCAAGAAAATTGAGAAAATCACAAAAATTAAGGTACAAGAATGCATGAATGCAAACTACGGAGTTACCTAACTAAGCATCTCTAAGCTAGTACTTCCTAGTTAAACTATGCTCTAATACCAATTGTAATGACCCCCAAATCGCTATCCTCAAACCTAACTACATTTTTTTTCTATTAATTACGTTTACTCTAAAACTAAATCCAAGTATAACAACTAAAATAAAAGCACTATTAATTGAAATAAAATTAAGTTACTCACTTACCTAGAATCTTTGATGTGTGCTCATGTGACTCCTTCTCTATGTGCACTAGTCAAAAAGTCATATTCCTAACTTGCACCTACCAAAACATTAAAACAAACACATATGAATGACCACTGAAAGGTTACTCAGCACACACTCCACCCAAACACATAAACAACTCAGCAACCAAAGCCAAGGAACCTACAGGTATAACTACGCCACAAACAACCAAATTCTGACATCTCGCCCAGATGCTGAAACACTATAATAAGGCAATTTATTATTGCCCAATAAGCCACAAATTCCTTTAAAATCATGCCTTTTGAAACCATTTCCTATTGTTTTTTTTCAAAACTATATGCATGCTTTTCAAAATGTTTATGCATACTTGAAATGAATATTTTTGCCAAATCAAGTCCAGAACCACACCAAACATAGAGTCTCTACTCAAAACCACATAAAACCTCAATACATGCACCCAGCATGAAAACCTGTTATATTACCCTGACCACAAGCAACTGACTAGCCACAAGTAGCCTCTAAAGACTCAAACCCTAGATGCACTGCACTACGGTGGAGGACTACCCCATGCAGAAGTCCATCCACCTTAGGAACTTAGTCTCTCAATATATCTATATAATATACAGCATGGGGTGCATTCTTCAACGACCCTTGGTGTCCAGACACTTGGGGACTCTAACCACTAGACCAAACTAACACCACTCCCGGGTACCCCAGGGATTTAAACCCCCGACCTTGCAGTGCAACTACCAAAGTCACGGGGACTCTAACCCCAAACTCTACCAACGGCTCATTTAGGGAACTCAAACCTGCGACTCTACTGGGAAAGCTCAGCAACCACATCCTCAGACACGCACCCAACCTCTCAAAGGTATCAAATACGCCTGGTCTGCTGATACGATCTTACAGCTACATAGTTCCTACCAAAACCATCGAAAACCTCGAAAATCATTTTCCAAAATCTTTGCAAACCATACATTTCTTTCCAATTCCTTTTTAAAACCATTTTCAAAAATCATTTAAAAAATCATCTCAAAAATACCACAAAATACTACATAGGGAAACACTACCAAAATCCATATATCTTTTTTTTCAAAATCATTTGAAAACTATTTGGAAATCACAAAACCCTTAAAACAACAACAACGTCTTCTAGGTATAAAAATCCTCCCAGAAGAGCCACATAGAAACCAAACAAATGGTCTTAAAATTCCATTTAACTTGTAGGACCAGACACCAACACAAATTACACCCATACAGTGCTTTTGAATATCTAATTCAATGCATTACACCAAAACTAGAGCAACATCTAATCCTAGGGCTAAACATTAACTCTAAAGTTCATCTATATTATTAAGAAAAAAGACTTAGTATTTCTAAGTCATATAGTCATTTATTCTAATTATAGCACAAGTGAGGTCTTGCTAATCCATTTTAGGCAATCCCTAAAATCATTCTAATGATTTTACTAATCATTATTATGCCATCATTACCTAAAATTAATATGACACTAAACATAATAAAAACCATCAAAAACAAGTCATCAAGGACTTAAATGCAATTCACACAAAAGCTAAGGATTGAAATGCAACTTACATAGAAAGTTAGGGACTAAAAAGTAATTTGATCTAAAAGATAGGAATCTAAAAGGCAATTAAAATCCAAAAGCTAGGGACCTAAAAGTAATTAAATCTAAAAGTTAGGGACTAAAAAGTAATTCTTACAGACTTAAAGAGCTAAAATGCAAAATGCCCAAATCACAATATAAACCACATTTAAATTTTTGATACTAAAAATCCATCATTCATCCAAAAATTGCAAACAACATACCAAACTGAAGACTTCGAAATGATCTACCTATCAGGACAAAATTCATAAGAATCCAATGTATAGAACTGGAGATATCACAAGCCAAAAGTCATTATTATTATACATGTCACTATTCACCTGCGAGCTAAAACTCAACACCGGTCTCTTCATGAGTGCCCAAAAATCACAAGAAATATGCCAAATTAAAGATCTCGAGATGATCTTCCATTTGGGATAAAAATCACAAGAATCCGATGTGTAAAACTCAAGAAATCATATATCAAAGCTTGTAATTACTATTTATGGCACTGTTCATCCGAGAATTCTAATCACAACTGCTTTTACCACATGCATCCAAGAATTGCAAATCACATACCATGGATACAATTTAGGACAAAAAGTAGGATAAAAATTACAACGATTGGATACATGTAGCTTAAGAAAACAACAATCAAAGCATTCAAATACCATGCACGACATTATTCACAGTTAAAAGAAAGATTCTATGGAATGTGTACCTTCGTCGATGACGACGATGATGGAGATACGATGACAACGATGGCAACCTCCCCTCCTCTCCTTCCTCTCTTCTCTCCTCTCCTCTCTCTCTCTCGTTTCCTAATTGAAGAAGAAGAAAAGGAAGAACAAGAAGGATAAGAGGGAGGAAAAGAATAATAAAAGGAAGAATAGGAGGAAAAAGAAAAGGAGAAAAAGAAGAGTTAAGTCACACGTCAAGGAAGAACCCATGCACAAGTCTGAGGACCATGAGTTCAAAACCACAACCACTTATAGCTTAAATGGCTCGTGCTAGAGGAGATTAGTCGCTAGGGCTCACCAACAACTGCTACAACCTTGAAACAATCCTCAAGGTCTCCACGAGGATCCACACAACATCGCGGCCTCAGAACACTAGAACATGAGGTCCAAAACTTAGTTGCAACACTGATTCTACAAAATTCAACTTCAATTTTGAGTTTTGAATATTGAATTTTCCATGTCACCAATACTTGTTGGCAACTCAGGCAGGCAACTCATGCTGACAACCTACATTACCAACCCGCATCAGCAACACGTGGTTGCCTCTCACAAATCACATGTGTTAAACGCGTGCTTACGTGCATCTAACATAAGATGCACCATACTCTGTGTCTAACACCAAAAAAGTTAGAAAATACCGATAAAATATCTAGTTCAAGGTGTCATTTCAAATCTAGATCGTTACAAATCCCATTCATAGAAAAAATGTAGCTATAGGGTCAACATAAATACATTTAAATGAAAGTTTTGAAATTTAAATTTCATAAATCATTAAAAATTAGTTACTTCATAATCTAGTATAGAAGTAAGTTAGGTCACACAAGCAAGAAGTGTACTTCTTTTTGATAATTACAAATACACAATTTTTTTAATTTGGTAACTTTGCTGGTGAGACACGTACCTTTAAATCTATAAATATGAACACAATGGCAATTGATTTTTTTTTCTTGTGAGGTATTTTCTAGAAATGTCACCAAAATCAATCAAAAGCGACAGAAATCAACTTTTACTTGAGAAAAATCGACCAAAATCACTAGTTAGTTAATAAGGGTGGATCTTTTTTTCGTGAGGTTTTTTGCTTGTCTATCCTTAGAAAGATTTATAATTACCAACCAGTCCTTTAATAGAACTTATTTTCTTTTATAACCTTGCATAGTCAACAACTTGTCTACAATGTCTTTGTAGTTTGTGACATAGCGTTACTTTGGTCTATTAAGTGTGTTGTGCCGAGTGGTGAAGAGAAAACAGAGAACACGAACGATGCTCACATCCCAAGCATCCAAACCCTCCCCCACAGACGAACCTCACATGAAACCCTAGATCTAGAGAGAAGAGGGAGGAGTTCTCTCTATACAATTGGAGACAAAATAGGGCTACATTATGCCAAAGAGGTTACATATTCTGTGCCTTAGCCTTCTTAAAT